>WSLN01000097.1:0-32254 GCA_019677355.1 Ceratobasidium sp. 370
ACCAGGGTCGTCGTCGGGGTCGTCGCCAGGTTGCGGCTCCAAGTCCTCGTCAAAGTCGAAGCGTGGCGGCTCAATCACGGGAGGTTCGTTGTCCGGCAGACCTAGATCAACGTCGTCTAGCCCCAGCTCTGAGCCATCTGGTGAAGGCAAGTCACCAGCCAAGTCTTCCAGGTCCAGTTCTGATTCGTTATTGTCGTCGTCTTGGTTCAAGAGTTGCACGAAGAAACCGGCTCGATCAAGATCCAGCTCATTTTCCGCCTCGGCCAGGTCCGGTGGGTTCCCATCTGGCTCGTCGTTCTGTACACGGGGGATTAGTCGCTGAGCTCCAGGTGATGGCTCTCGATTAGCAGAGTCGTCAGGTGACCCAGGAAGTGGCGGCCCAGGAAGTGGCGATCCAGGAAGCGGCGGGGGCGATGGTTCACGTTGGCTAGACTGCGAGGGAGAGGAAGATTGCGAGTGTGGCGCAGCCGGTGGCGAGGAAAAGATGGCGCGCGAAGCAGGGGAATTAGGCCGATCCTTGAATGGAGACTGTCGAGGTACGGGTTGACCAACTTGGGGGGGTGCCACGATTGGTGGAGGCGGCACGTGAACATCCGCCGGTCTCTGCCGTCGAGCCCGCTTTCGGTCCTTGGCGGTATATCATCTCCTCTACAGACGTTACAGAGGCACGCCACGCTCTCTTCCATGTTTCGGTGGGCCTTGGACAAGTTAGCTGCCGAAGTCCCAAGAACGACGCCTACCTACGTGCCGCGTCCCCCCCCCCCCCCGCGCACGAGCGGCACGACCCTCGTCCATGCCATCGGTGTCCCACATAAACACGGCCCCAACCGTATATAATTCAGTAAACTTCCAATTATAGAAGTGGAGGCGGGAGGCGGGGCGGGATCAGTGGTGGCAGCGTGATGGTGGTTTAAGGGCGAATTCGACTTGGCCAAATCGTACCTTACTAGTCCGACAATCGAGCGAAAATAATTGAATAGTTTCTAGAGACAATCTACGCATAAAATCTCGGATTATCCGCTTGCTCAAGCGTCCATCCACAACCTCAGATAGCCAGCCGATTATCTAGGACAACCTCGACGATTATCTCGAGACGTCGAGATCGTCTCGAGATAAAATCCTTCGGCACGACTTCCAGTGCAGGAGGTGCTCGTGCGCACACCAAACGTAGTGTGGTGTAATAGATAGGGTTATCCGAGTCCGTTCGTTCGCACAAGCCTTCTCGCATGAGAACGTGGCTCAAGGCCGACAACCAAGCACATCATATTGAACTCTAGGGAAACCGTCAGTAACACAGCACGGGGCGTCAAGTCGAAGCACTTACCAGTATGTGTACAAGTCAAGCAAAACGAAACAGGTACAAATCATGTTCTGAAATGAATCACAGTCGTAACTTACTTTGCTCAAAGCCTGTAAAGCCAGTCAGTAACCCTGCGATATATAAAATGATTGCCTGCTCTCTTGCCTCGTTGATGGTCGAATATATCAGCTCCAAAACAAAACAAAAATAACAGCACAAGCCAAGTCGTCCATTACACCAAATCCATCCTGCGCATCGAGTAGTCAAGTACGCTCGCTGGCACATCCATCGGTGCGCGTCTCCATGTACCAGTAGTAGTCTTGCCCGGAATCCAAGCAGGCGCCACCAGTGTCCAATCATGGCCAGCGCCACAACGCGCGTTCGAGCAGCTAGTCGGTTGTTCATACACGGTGTCCATATACCTATAGTCCACGTCGCGCAGGGTTAGAGTCTCCCGTTCTCCTGTCCCTTTGCGGCTCGGGGTGCGATCTGCATCGTTCGGTCGTCGTCGGTCCTCGCACGCGCGGCCGATATCTCCAGTCTTCCTTCGCCTCCCCGTTCGGTTGCCTCCATACACGCCCGCTTCCTTGCCACCATGGCGACAAGTGTGGGAACCTAGATCGCGAGACTGTCGCCGAGTCGGTCGGCATAGCAGGAAGATTCGTAAAACGCGGTGCCAGCGAACTCGACCGAACCGGGCGATAACACGCAACCGGGGACACTGTCACGTAGCGGGTCGAGTTACACCGAGCACAGCGTGAAGATTCGTAACACTCACCGTAGGCGTACCCGACCGATCCAGGCGATAACACGCAACTGGGGACATTGTCACGTAGCGGGTCGAGTTACGCCCACGGGCCGAGCTTTGTCCGACCACCCTGTTTTCCTGCCGCTTCTGCTCCATCCAATCGTCTCCGCGCGCGTACACTCGATAGCACAGCCGGCCTAGCGCTCTTCTTCCTTTCATCCTGACTCGCTCGTTCGTTGCACGAGCACACCCTCAATACTGGCCCGTTCGGTCGCCAGCGTCTCACACCCGACCGGTCCAGGCGATTACACGCGACTGGGACAAGTGTCATAGTGGTCGGGATCGAGCCGCGCCGGCGACCGAATTGTCCATCTCCTCGCTCGCGTGCGTCCATGTTCGAGTCGTCGTCGCCCGCCGCCCCGTCGTTCGCATGTTTACACATGACTCGTTGCCTTGCGCGTTAGCCTCGCCCCGCGTCCCTCAGCCGCGCCGGGGATAGTTCAAGGGTCGTCGGTCTAACGGGCACAAGCACGACGGAGAGCTCAACGGTGGTGGTGGTCGAGGTTGACGAACAACAACGCCCGGTCACGTGAACTTATACATCCGTCCCGATCCACGTGACCTTTCATCAGCCGTTGTAGGCGCCGAGCTCTTACTCCCCTCACGCCATTCTATCGCATACTTCAACGACCGAACGACCGAACAAATGATTTGTAACAGGTTATTGAGCCCCGAATTTGTCGCTATATAAAAAGCCTGCCCAGAGAACGCTTACTTATATAACCTGACTATCGGTCGTTGAACGAGGTCATGCGCTCCCGGTATTCCAGCGCATATAGTCCATGTTCCCGAGATTACTTACTTGTTTTTCCGTTCTCTATGTATGTAAGACTAGCTCTACATATGAGAAATGGATCGTCATTCATTCGCTTTTTAATTCCTTCATCGATTCAATTCATCAAGCGACTTTTATCCTTATGCTTTCAAGAGCGAGCCTACTACTATGACCCGACCGCTTTATTCCACTGCGTTATATACATCTTATATCTAATTGATTCAATATCGGTAGCCAGGGCGAGAGTACATTGGCGAGTGCGGAGCCTACACGGAGTCAGAGAAAAGCGGTCTTTACACACCGAGCGCAGCAGATCGGCCTCGCCGCTCGCCCCTATCCGCTCGAATCTTACTGGTCGGGATAACGAGACTTGTGTACCTACCTAACTGAAGAATCGACAGTCCGTGGTGTACGAATTGCTGCCGATACACTTTCTCCGCGCGGCATAAACTCTGTTTCGATGCTTGGCGATAGTCACGATGCCTTTTCGACGGCATACGGTTCGATCCGTAGCGAGAGCTGTGTTTCGACCGCCACCTCGCGTCGCCGCGCCTCGTCTGTGGTCTCACCTTCGTCTGGTCCGGCCCTCTTCGGAGGACTCCGTCGGCCGAGGCTTGATCGCACGCAATCGCTTCTCCAGCCGCTCCCGATCGCGACCGCCGTGCCTCAATATCGCCAGCATGGATGGCTACAGTACTGCGTCCGAGCGGCTTTCCGCCCCGCGCCCCATGTCTCAGGTCTCCTTCAGGTCACCCGTACCATCAGTCACCAAGTTTACCATCGATAAGACTCGCTCCCGTATTCGTAGCCACACTGATACCTCTGGCGTTGTCGCGCCGTGTCTCCCAGTGAAGGCAGCGAAGAGTTCATTACCGCAGAAGGCTCGGCCGCGGCTGACACCCAGTTCGGCACTGCCCAGTCATGCTCATCGACTGACTCAATACTGTCACGGTCTGTCCTCCGTCGGCTGGAGAGGTTGTTAAGATCGTCGAGTCGCCAGAGTCAATGGAGGCGCCAGCGCCGGTGACGATCGAGTTGATGCCCTCGCCATCGCGACGTGCCTCTTCAAGGCAGACACCCTTCGAGCTTACATGAGCGGGGACTATGACAGAAACAGGGATGATGCGGTCGCCGGTGCCAATCGAGCTATCGCCCCCACCATCCCAACGTTCTTCCTCTCTTTCCGTGACCTTGCTAGAGCTTGAGGTCATCGAGTTGACGCCGCCTCCATCTCAGCGCCTGTCCTTGATTCGATCCCCCTCGGCACTCGCCGCCATGGAGCCCGAAGTATTATAGAAATCAATTTGCATATATTATATAGTACAAAAAAAGCGTGTAAAAGTGTGTGAGTGAATGAAGGGATAGGGCTCTAGAGGGCTCGCAGAGCACCCACAATTCACTCTGAGTCGCAGGTGCTTGGTGCTGCGCATATACAGCGCATACGAACTTGACTCGATTAATGACTCGCTCTTCTCGCTCAATCCACTAGATATATGAACCTCCTGCAAGTATTTGAGCCCACCCATCCCCATCACAGCGTCCATCATCCTTCCTCTCTCCGTCTACGAACTGTATCGACCAGGAAACGCCGATTGCCTCGCCGAAGCGAATCCTCGGTAGATGGCTCGATCAAAGTGAGCTCTTGTTCGGAAGAAGAGCGGCGCTCGAGAAGGACAGGCAGGCTTGGAGAGGACGGTCGGCGTTCGCGCAGGCAAGGAGACAGTCGTATAGCCATTAGAAGGAGCCAGTGTTCGCCAAGCGTACACGGAGGATGATGCAGGGACACGGTATCGACGGGCAGATGCAGTGCCCAGGTCGTTGGTATGTGAAGAAATAGGCGTCTGAGGGACCGATGCCATGGTCGTAGTCGGAGCGCGAGTTGCGACCCGGGAGCTAAGGGGCGTAGGAGCTCCGATCTGGGACTTTTGAGGAGTAGCCAAAGGTTTGGTTCGCGTGCTGGTGATGGCTGATGTAGAGGAACTTGGCGTGAAGAGGTGGCGGATGGGCTCATTATCTTGGGACGACGACCCGCGGTGATGAATGGATGACGAAGCGCGGGCTGCGGCTTGAGTCGCCGCTCGGGATCCCAGATCCGGCACTTGGAGATAACTGTAGTCCCGCCGTCAGCGTTGAAGCGGCTGAGCCCATCGCAAGTCAACTTACAGTCGACAAATAGCTCGTCGTCACAACAGAGGACCTGCGCCAGAGTCTTGGTGCCAGGGCGGCGACGGCGTCCTTTCGAGTTGACGATTGGTCGAGGTTGACCATTAGTTTCTATACAATCCTCGTCAGTATCGTGGCCATTGCGGCTGCTTTACGCGTACCAAGGAACAGTCGCTTCCTCGAGCTGCAGTTCATCAACTCTTTGTCCGGAACGCCGAGCACCTCCAAGATGCACGAGAGCTGCTCCTGTTTGTTCTCGCCTGGGAAGATGGGGAAGCCAGTGTACAACCCAGCGAGAATGCATCCAAGGCTCCACATATATACCGATAGCCATGTGGTAGTTCTGTTGAACTCGCCGAGGAAATAACGCATATATGTTCCCTCTTCTCCTACCATTCCCCGCTTGTTTCTTCTCTCTACCCCGTTTGGCTTGGGTGCGTGTACACTGTATGTACAGTCCTTAGATCTCCCGTGCCGACTAGTATATAAACTGAATGAACTAGTCGTCTGTTCTACAGCGACTTTTGCCCCGTTTACTTCTTAACGGTCTGACTTTGACCAACTCGCTATATTCACCGCGTTATATATACACGTTGGATTTATCTGATTCAACAGGTTCACCCCGAGAATGACCTCTGGGGAACAGTAGACACGACTCTGGATATACGTATACACTACCGGCGACATTAGCATCCGCCTACGCGGGGGAGATAGATAAACTGACGTTTCTCGTGCTCAAAGTAAATCTGGGAACGGCGTAGCGTGGCAGAGGGCGACGAAGAGGATGCGCCCGCGTTGGACTGGGGGGGCGCACGAGACGTGGACTGAGGCAGTGACACGCGTACAGAAGACCGCGCCGTAGCGCCAGTCATGGCATACTGTGGTTTGGGTGCGTCCCCAGCCGCCATCATCCCAAACTCGTTTGTACTCGAGCTCTGGCCCGAAGGCGACCCGTCCCTGGATGGTACTTGAGCCTTTGCCTGTTGCGTTGCGCCAAGCCCAGTGATGTTCAAACTCGTACGGCGTGAGCCTAAAGATCCGAGAAAAGATTTAGTATCACCCTTGACAAGGTCGCGGCCAATATACGACGAGACATACGTGGGGTGTCCTCGGTAATCGTGGCATTCGACATTGCGCTCACGCCCTCCCTCGCCTCGCACGACTGCTGCCCACCAAGCCCGACAGAAGGCGATCCAGCGATAGTCGGCAGGTGTTGGCGGCTGATTCGGAGCAAATTGTCCGACGCCTTGCTGATAGTGATAGCAGGGGACGACGTCGCACGGTTCGCAGACGAAATGGTCAAGCGAGTCGCAGTGGGAGTACCGGTGACCTTGAGATTCGCGACACGCCGGACAGTCGACGCTGGCAGCATAGACATCCGCATTGGTGGAAGCGCTGCAGTCTTTGAGCCTCGTCTCTCCTCCGCCGAGGAAATTGTCTGGTTCCCAAACCCGTTTAGTTCGCTGCGACTCCAGCGGGAACCCACACCCACCTTCCCCCTCTTCCTCCCCATCAAAGCCAAGATATGGCTCTCACTCCGCTCCTTATCCTCATTCTTCCGCTCCCTCCCCTCGGCTGACCTGCCCGTATCGCTCTTGTCCCCACTAACGCTCTCGCGCGAGCTCGAGCCCCTTAACAACGATCCCAAATTCAATGCACTCGATTTTTGGACGTGCTCGGCGGGCCAGACACCCCAGAAAACCCGGATCGCGAAAAGCCAGACTCGGACGCCAGCGATGAAACAGGATGCGACGAGGCTTGGTGCGTCAAGCTTGGTGGGGGATGGAACGTCGGCGACATCGACCCCTCGCGCTGGCCGACGGCGGCCTGAGGAACCCCGTGGTAGGCACCAGTGCTGTGTTGAACCTGCATAGAATGCGAAGACGACCGCCGGAAGAACGGAATCGACGAAGGGGCTAGCTGGCGCGGCTGCTTGGCAGACGGGCTCTTACAGCCTGTTGAATGGTACCAGTATCGAGGGTGCTTGCGCTCGAGACTCTCAACGCATCGGGCGTTTGGGGGAAATGTTGGGTAGCCGTTTCTGGTGTCCTTGGGAAGCTTTGCGCGACCGTCTGGGAGTCTTGGGGTGGTGGTGGTCACCAGCCTCGGGTGTTCTGGCCAAGCCCATGCTACCGGTCGTCGGCATGCTTGATGGCACAAAATCAACCGCCTCTGAATGCTCCACAGCGCTCCAATTCTCGATGGGAGTGGCGCTGAAAGAGACAGAGCCGCTTCTTCGCTCTTTCCCGACAGGCTAGAGATGCCGTGCGGGAATTCCCGCTCGTTCCCGCACCGAAATTGCGCGAGGAATCCCAATCCGTTGAAAAAACGGCATATATGCGCAGAAACTGAGCGAAAAACTGCGTATACGCGCAGATACCGCTCAAACTGCATATATGCGTCAGTATCTGCGCATATATGCATTTTTTTCAACGGATTCGGATTCCCCGCGCAATTTCGGTATGGGAACGAGCGGGAATCCCCGCGAGCTTCCACAAGGCCTCGGCAGTGGACGAGTCTTCGAGTGCAGCCCATCCCTCCTGAGTGCCACGCAGGAGTGAGTGAGCGACCGAGGGCGACGAGTGGTGAGATGGAAGGGGCGGCGTGCTCGGAGCAGGAGCGTTGGCACCGTGCTTCATAAAGTGCTGGATGGAGCTGGTCGAGGGTGAGGGGGGCAAATGCGAAAAGTCGTGCCGCTTGGGATGCGTGATGTCGTGGAAGGAAGATGTCGAAGACGAGGACGTCTGCCTAGCATGCTTTTCAGCCGTCGCACGCGGAGTGATGCTGGCCGAAGGTGATTTGTTCGCGTTCATATTCAACTCAACGCTATTGCCGCGCCTGCGCCCCTTGCCTGATCCGCGGTCAGAAGGCTTCGCTGGAACACCGACTCCGAGGCTGCGATGGCGCCTAACAACTTTATCATCGTGCTCCTCATCCCGCTCTGTAGTACCGTTCCTCACGCCCGTCGTGGTGGTAAGAGAGGAGCCAGTCGTCTTAGAAACAAGAGCCCCAGTCTGGTCCAAGGCGAATTCGTCCGACGTACGTTTGCGCGCTTTGGGGAAAGTTTGCTGGCCATAAGCAGAGGGAGGAGGAGGAGGAGGAGGGGGGGGGGGAAGGATCGCGGACCCCTGCTGCCAGAGAAGACTGGGCAGACACATCAATCGGGCTGGGGAAAATATCGATCGACGACCCGTGGCCGTCGCGGTGGTGAGCATAGACACCGCTGAGCCGTTTGGAAGAAATAGAAGAAATAGATGGGCGGCCAGTGGGTTTGCGCGGTGGTGGCTTGTAAAGTATCTCCTCGCCACTAGACTCTTCGGCCATAGGACACCTCGGACTTGATGGATCGGTACCAAGGATTTGGAGAATCTAGCTGGGCAGGTTGAGAGGAGCTTTCTTGAGGACGCGCTCCGGCCGAAGCGCTAGACACAAGAGAAGTTCGAGAAGACATGCCATGGCTGCCGAGCGCGGTGCGAGGGAACTCGGTCGACAATAGCTACAACACAATCGCGCGTATTAGCACCGAGTCAAAAATGTACAAAACAAATCACATACCCTGCCATCGCCAGAGTCGCTCGCGTCCATCGCCTCGATGGTCCACGGGCTAAGCGGCTCGTCAGCGGGAGTGTGCGGCCGGAGGTGGCGATCATTAGCCCCGTGCGCATTGGGATCATGTTGGCCATGAAAGGTGGCACGCGAGGAGTAGCTTGAAGTTTGCCAACTCCGACGAGCGCTCAAAGGTCGAAATTCGCTAGACCCTGATTTTTACAAGTGCCATCGCGTAACAATTCTAGCAAATATGGAGCTATAGTAGATTTAGTTACAAAGTGTTTTGCTGATGGATATGAATGTAGCGTCGAGAAGAAAAACGTAGCGCAGCGCGGGAAACAACAAAAGTATACAGTAGTCAATCAACAGCTGGGAACAGATCGTCGTACAACGCTCTCAATCGGTCAAAGGCGCCGAATATTTCACCTTTGCCAGACTTGAGTCGCTTAGGCATGTTCTTGTTTGTCTGAATAGACATGCCCCAACGCGTGACGCCCTGCCTCACATCGACCTCCGAAGTCGTTGTGCCGTGTAGATCCAGACCGCCACGCCAAATAGCCCTCACCACCGCTGCGGCTCCAATATCAAACGCGACGCGGTAGCCCGGCAAGATAAAAAAGCCATCGGGGATGGCCTTTTTGATCTCGTCACGGTCGACAAGTTGACGCTTGTCGTCCATGTGAATCCATTGGCCGAATGTGAACATCTTGCCGTAGTATTTGGACGAAGATTCGAGGTCGCGGTCGGTGTGCATGCTATTAGCAAAGTGTGGCCATCATCGTCGTGCATCGAGACGGCCATGTTGGAACCGAGGCTAGGGCCATGGGTCTGTAGCATATGTGAGGACACTCGCGAAGACAGCGGCCAAAATTTCGTACCGCAATGTCACTGTCGTGCGACCCGAACAAAGGTACGGCGGCGTCTGCGAGTGTCTCTATGTTGGTAGCGACGGCGCGGGGGGACAACCCTTCCTGCATCACTATCCAAGCGACCTGCAAGTGGGGGGTGAGCTCGACCCAGAATGGCTTTGCTGCGCTTACGTTAATAGCGTCCTGCTTGTCGTGGAGGTCGATGTATCCCTCGGGGTCATGTTTATCACGCTGCGACTGTGGGGCATACTCGCCGGCACTCTCCCCTTCGGTTCTGCCCGGACGCCAACCTGTGCTGAAGAGACGACCGACTATATCACCACCGGTTAGTGCTTTCGGGGTTCCCAGCGAACTCTAAGGACTTACGACGCTTGTGCTTGCCTTCCTTCGCCGCGCCGCGAGCAGGATTGCCGTTCTGAGCCCTGTTGCCTTTGACCTCGTGCGCATGTTCGGCCACGATACCCATATAACCGGCGAACGAATCGGTGGCTTCCTGCTCGATATCATTCAAGCTTGCGATAGGCGAGAACTGCACGGCCCAGACCATCGAGTACGTGCCATTCGGAGCAGCCGCAAACCCATAAACGGTGCCCTGCTTGTACGTCTTGAAATTTTCTTCAGCGAGCATTTGGGTCGTGATGAACCCTTCGTTCGGCAAAGGACTACTATCGGCAGGAGGAGGGACGGTCTCATCACGCCCGCGGGCACGATCGACGGCCTCAGCGACGCTCTGCGTTGACGGTCGTAGCTCGGGCTCGTCAATCCCGTTGATAAACATCGTGCGATTGTCCAGTGGGCGGTGTGTATAAGCGTCCACGCACAGGACGTTGAATGGTGACTCGTCCAAGTGACCGACAGCCGTCAACCCACACTTCCTGCCCAAATCACGAAGTTG
The DNA here is from genome assembly GCA_019677355.1 of Ceratobasidium sp. 370. Classification (NCBI taxonomy): domain Eukaryota; kingdom Fungi; phylum Basidiomycota; class Agaricomycetes; order Cantharellales; family Ceratobasidiaceae; genus Ceratobasidium; species Ceratobasidium sp. 370. The sequence continues at coordinate 10,360 of WSLN01000097.1, forward strand.
CACTGAGGTGGCTACTTGTTAGTGACGGCGGCTAAGGCATATTTCACTAATTCCTCACCGTTTCTGCGAGCCCTAGTCGTCCGCTTCTTGCGTTTCTTCCCCTCTCTCACGGCGACCTTGGCGACAAACGTGTAGCGTCGGCATTTCCCTAGTGTGGTGTGACGCGAGAATGGCACAGTACCTGCAACTCGGTATCACGTCGCTCCATAACACTAATAAAGTCGTGATTCGTCGTGTCGCGGTGCACTTCGTGCGCAAGGTCGCTTGAAAAAATCTCAGCTGGTTGGTTCGTACCCGGCGGTCTTGACAACGGGCGTACAACAAAATCACTCACAGGAGATAGTCGTAGTAGTGCTCGAACTCCTGGTTATTCTCGTACTCTCGGATGGCCGAGTGGATTCGCTGCTTAAACCGGGCTATCGCAGCCGAAAGCTCTTGGGTTGGATCCTCCTGACGTGTCGTTGGTCGTAGCGACCCCACGACGTGGTGGACAGCCTGCGCTAGGAGATCCATTTCTTGCATTAACGACTGGTCGAGTGCTTCCAGCACACCATCCAGTAGCCGAATTACCCTAGCTTTGATCACTAGAGCCATCTGTCGTCCACAAAAGCAACAAAAGAAAAAGGTTTGACGGAGGATTAGGAGTGCACGGGTAATAACCGTAGCGGTAGAGGGCCGGGTTGTTCGAACGATGTTGGATCGATTGGTTGGGAAGCGCGATTGAGAGCGAACGCGTATGATCGCTAACCAGCCACTTAAGTACATGATCGAGACAATAAAACGAATGCATAAAGGAGTGGGTGGACAAAGATCTCGGAGCACAAAGGCGTTGCCGAGCACTCGATGTTCATGCCAACAACAACATGCCCACTGGTTGTTTCCACGTTCTACTAGGCTGGCACGGAGTGTTCGCGGAAAAAATAAATTCGGTCGTAAGGGGGCGTGGCTATAGCTCGTACAAACGTGCTCCTAAGCCTGCCTTCGCTGCTCTACTCTCGCGTTCGCCCGCTCGGTCCTAGACATCGAGCCCGAACCTTCCTCACCGACCGCGTCGAATCGCTGCAGAGAACCTTCAATCTCGCCGATAAGCCCATGCCATTCAACGGCACACCGCTCCCACTGCTTGATTTCGTCACCGATCGTCTCCATCTCTTCCGCAATGGCCTTTTGGCGTGACCTATATAGAGAGGGTGGTCGATTGTAAATAATGTTAGCGCGTAAACAATATGCAGATATACCGTTCGTCACTCACTGGAAATTTTCTATCTGTTCACACATGTCTTGGATTTCCTCGGACTCGCCGACACGTGTCGCGTGCAAAGCGATTGGCCGACCGACCAAGCTAACTCCGACCTTCCGACAGACAGGGCAGTTCACGCTCCCCTGCATCACCTGAATCCCATCCCTTTCCTCGCTAAATTGTCGGTTCATCCACCCGTCCCAGCATTCGTTGCAAAGGACGTGTCCTAAAACGATAAATAAATAAACAAAAACATCACAGCGGTCAGCAATCATCGAGCGTAAATACTCACCGCAATTACTCGAAGGTAGAACGGCTGTTTCGAGAGGCCTTGCGTCTTGGCAGACCGCACAGCCAAAAGTGCTTTTGGCAGCCTCTTCGGCAGACTTGGGGGGGTCGTTGGGCACGATCATGGTGGTCAACGTGATCGAAAAGAGGCCGTGTCGCGCACAACGAGGTACGGACCCTAAGCGATCGATCGAGCTTTAAACAGCTCACGTGACCGGACTCCTGCACCATCACCGCAACTCTCACAATGCGCGCCGGCCTCCTCTGCAGCTCATGCAATGGCGTGATTACGCCTGAAGATACCGAAGGTATTTTATCGGACGAAGAGGCCGCCAAGTCACGCATTTGGGTTATGCCTTGCGGTGAGTCCGTGAGCGGTGGTTCGAACAGCCGTTTAATGAATCTTACGAGTCAGGCCATGCTATATGTGACTCCTGCAAGCAGGAGTTCGACCAGGGGCCATCGAAAGGCCGGGTTGTTGCGTGTCGATGCTGCGGTGCCAACGTTCGCGCCGCCCCGTTAACTCGAATCTACGTGTCCGAGGTCGAGTGCCCCCCGACTGACCTATTTTTGTCCGTAAAACAGGTTTTCGACCAAGAAAGGTCAGTTGCCGTGTATCCTCTCTGGTACGTGCGCTAACCACCAACAGTCATAATACTCGGGCACTCGACAAGGAGCTTGCCGATTTACGGGTGAGACTCGAAGACGTGAAGGAACGATCACTCGGCGTAAAACGCCAGTTAGCCGCCACCGTCGCGAGATTACAGTCGAGGTTGGCGCAGTGACTTCGCACTGTGTGACTGTTCTTGGCGTGGGCGCACATTGCTCGGCCACCGAGTTTCTCGAGTTAGCGCGGCATGCTTTGCTTCAGCGACCGATTTTTTTGTTTTACGATTCTGCCTGTAATTACTGTAGTTTGCGCTTTGTCTCGGTATATTAACGACGTTGCTTCACTTGCTCGATTTGAAGTCTTGGACACACGCTAATGGCTGTGATAGTGTTTATTTACTTACATACACCATAATGGTGAGACGTTATTCTGGTCAATATATGCGCACCTACTATATTGGGAAACTTAGTCATCAGAATTTCACTTGTGTTGTGTGTCGAATCGAACAGGTACAATGTGTAGTTAACGCAGTGAGTAACGCATCACCACTAGCTGCGAACCCATCGATTCGTCACTTCTAGTCGATTGCCGTGACAAACGTCGGGTTGGTGTTATATATTTTGGTACAGAGACATTACTAGTGGGATGCGAAATAGGGAACGACCACGGCATATAGTCCGCCGCGGACGTGAAGATTACCGACCAAATGCTCGACCGGCATTATCCACGCTTGGCCGCACCTTGAGCATCTCGCCCTCACTCGAACTTCACCCAGAGGTTTGCCGTGGCGGGCTGATCCGTCGTGCGACACGATCCAGATTTTAGACCGCGTCGGCTTGTCGTCCCCGCCCGGTGAACTCTCCTGCTGGCAGCTGCACACGCCGAGCAGGTTAGGTAGCTCCTTACCCAGCGGGCGACTTTTGAAGGGCGAGAAAAGCCACATGGATGGGGGCAAACCCTTGGCCATATAAATGAGATCGGTGTGACTGCACGCCATGCCGTCGTTCAGCCAGCAGTTGAGCATCTCCTCTCCCGGAGACTCGTCAGTACCAACGAGACTCGTGGTGAGCCCGGTGACAAGATTGATCATAAAAGCAGGGGTGAGCTTCTTGTTGAGGCACCCGACGAGGACGTTGAAAGCCCCACCACTGTCGCAGTTCAAACGAGTCGCGATGAGCGGTCCACCTCGGCGCATGCTCGAAAGCGTATGGAGGAGCTTTGACTTACCCATTCATCCATTGCTGCAACTCTCTCGTAGCATCGGCATAATCGAAGGGGATGCCGCAGCAGATCAGGAAAGCATACTTGTTCTTGGCACGCATGACAACTCCCTCTGCAGGAGCCAGTGTGCGATCGAAAAACTGCAGGTACAAGGTGGTCAGCGCCGGACGAAAGCGGGATATTTAACGTACCTCTGGTGCAGGCAGAGATACGTGGCGTGAGAGCTGGTAGCCCCGCCACTCGGACAGCCCATGGGTGATATACACTACGAAGAGATCAAACTTGCCGGCTTCCCATGGACTTGGCGCAGGCTAGTTAATATCGGTGCTGCCGACAGCGTATCTATTTGATAGTGCGCACCAGTCTGCCAAAATGTCTCGTTTGTCGCACACTTCTTCCAGCTTGATCGGCTGGACATAGCACTAAAAATGAGTTGCGCGGTGATTGATGTGAGCTACTGCCATGGGCCCTGAGCGTTAGCGTAATTACCGGCCATCCGAGCGATTTCCAACGACCGGCCACTGACGCGCAGAGTTGTTTCGTCTGTGGCCAGAACTGGTCAAGAAAATAGACGAGCATTGCCATGCGTGGGGCGCTCTCGTCAGGCTCCTCGTTGTATACTCGTGGCGCGGACCGCACGTAGTGCTGTGCATCGCGAAGAGTCAGCTAGTACAAGTCGCGCAGCTTACGAACGGAAGAGAGAAACCTACTTACAGGATACCTCCCGCGCTCGCGATAGTCCCAGCAGTACGTGCAGGTGAACTGCTCGATCGACTGACCACTCAACAGCTGGCCGTCGTTAGCCGAGAAGGTGTGCAAGGCAACACAGAATCTGTACTTCTGGTCCCTGTTATATTGTCCCGGGTAGCACAGGTAGTCCTTGCAAATATTGCATTGCAGGAGGCACTCGGTGAGCCCCATATTGCAGACGCAACAGCGCGGCTTAGTCCAAGGAGGATGCTCGAGCGTCGTCTCACATGCCAAGTCGTTGTTCAGTATCTAGATGTGGGTCACCCGTTCGTAAACCAGGTCGTATTCCACTAGCACGAGGCGAAAACGCTTACGTCGTACCACAAGTCCGACGGATCATTGTCGTCCAGCGACATCGTTCCAACATCTTCATCGGCTACCTACACACGTCACATAAATATCGTCGTCAGAAACCTGCAGAGTGCAAGCAAGGAAGCAGCATCGCCTACCTCGTCCATCGCTCGTAAGATACGTCGCGAACACAGCTGCGCATCGACTTGGAGGTGAAAATCGATGCAATGGTCGGTTTTGATTCCTTTGATCGCTTGACGGTCGACATATATCACCGCTCCGTATTGAGCGTGAATTGCAGCCGCCATGTCGCGTACGAGCTGAAACGTGGCCCGAGACTTGAGTGAGACGCCGACCACGAGCAGAAGGTTGCAGCCCTCCGCGGCCTCGAGCACGGCATCCCGCGTCGCACCGCCTAGTTGTAGATCACCATCCATGTCGCTTCGCACGGCGGGACGGAGAAATCGTAGCGCAGGAGGGCCGGCCGCACGCTGACTCTTCATGTTTGCGGCTAACAAACAAGCGTCAGAGTCTCAAGGGAGCAAAGCACATTAGGTACGACGGACCTTCTGCTGTACAGTCGGGGCACGGCACGATTTCCGCAGACAGAAGTCGCGCGTCGAAATCGGTCGCTCGTCGTGGGTCAACGCCCTTACAAGTCGACACGCAGCAACGGAGCCAGCGGTTGTCGCCGTTGATCATTACGACGCGGCCATCGGCTTCGGGGGTGTCTCGTTCTTCGAGTCCGTCGAAATTCTGAGTGAGGCAGAGAGCTATGCGCTTCTCAACGAATGCCCGCTGCAAAAACTGATGGAACGGGGTAGGGGGGGCCGTCCTGGCTTGGATCCTCAAGCGTGTCATTGCGACGCTGAACGCTGCGAGCTTATCCTGGCTAAGCTGCTTCGCGTGAGGGTTCAGCGTCGAGCAATCGTCTATAGCAGCTCGCAGAGTAGTCGTTGACGTATACCCGTTGTGTGCGAGTTGTAAAGGCACGTCCTTGCTCTGCTCGGTGACGACGAATATTTGTGTAGTGGCGAGACGACTATGCTTGGGAAACGGTGCTCACCTGGACTATGCTCGAAACGCCTGGGCCACACATGACGATCATTTTCGGGGTTTGTGCGATGGCAGTAGCGATCTCGCCGATGCGCGTTGGGTGCTTGGCGAAGTCATACACCTTGGTGCCAGGAGCATTCTTGTTGGTTTTCGGAGCCATATGAGAGGACAAAAGAAGCGTGGGGTTCAAGGACCGACAAGCGAAGAGTATGAAAGATTTGCTTAGCGGCGAGCCGGAAGTGTCGATCGAGTAACAAAAAAGATTATTTTACAAAACAACACGTGGCTAGTAGGGACGCGTTTGCCTCACGTCACGTGCCCTTCAGTTTTCCCGTGGCTTTTTGCGTGGCAACGGTAAGTACTGGTTACTTTTACAGCACTTTCCCCAAGGGTTTAAAACTCAGAAACACCTGACTTTCATGCGACCTCCATGCTCAACATAATCTGCTCGGTAAGCGTATTGTTTTTCTGAGATACATAACAAACATGTACCGGAGAGCGACTTAGATTTTTGCGGTCTTTTTTTTCTTTTTTTTTTTTTTGCCTTTGTCCGGCAGTGTCCTAGGAATGATTACCGTACGATGTGATATACCGCAGACAAACAAACACTGACCATCGAGAACGCGCTAAGCAAAAACAAATGACAAACCAGGCTGTCGGGCGGTCCCTTGCGTCACGTTGGTTCTACGCGGTTGCGACGCAGATGAACGCCCTTGCGGTGCTCAGGGTAGTTTGACGCAATGCCAACGACTTTGCAATGTTTTTGATGTTGTAACACGTCACGACCACCATCAACACGCAACGACGACCGCACCGCGTTGCAGTTTCCATTCACGCACGGCATTACACGTCAGCCATGCATAGGAAAGGCGGCCCGCAGTTCGGCCAAAACCTGCCTGTAAACGCGAGGGGTCCCGTGGTGAAAACCGGTGTCACCGCGCCGAAGGCGAGCGGCAACAAACGAGCAACAAACAAAGGCGGCAAGAGAAACGCAAAGACAAAGCCGAGGAACACGGAAGGAGGCATAGCGCGGCGGATAGATCGTGAGTGCATACCGGTCGATTTTTGACACGCTCTCACACGCAAAAAATCGCGTTCGAACAGTGGACATCGGCGAGGAATCCGAGAGCGAGCTAATTTGTTAGTGCAACGATTTCGTGGCGTCTCAAACTATGGCGTAATTAACAAAGTCCGACAGCGTCGTTCGGAAAACTTGAGCTAACCGATGGTGTGACGAAGGCGCTTGTGGGGCACATGGAATAGTAAGCCGTGAGGATCATATGGAAGCGACAGATACTAACGGCGCGCGTGCTGGCGAAGGCGCTGAACGGCCAACAACTAAGATCGTGTGTGCCACGGTACCGCAACGCCACGATGTTTGCAGTCTTCCACTCTGGCTCGTAAAATCAGTCGCCGTTTCAATATATATCTTATTGCCATGCTCCGTGACTGTGCTGAGAACACGACGCGAGCGTAGAAAAACGAAAACGAAACGAAACGAAACGAAACGAAATGAAGTTGAGCACTGGATGCGAGAGCCTATGAATCACAAGAAGAACGATTTTTACACGCGCGATGCGGAAGCGGCATGATCTCGTCCGGCAGCAGTCCAAGGCTCATCGTGCGTGGGACGCTGGGCATGCTTGTCGAGGATTCTAGAAGGCTAGAGTCAAGGTTAGAATGTTTAAACGCTTACATCGACAGAGGTAGAAGCGATGACGTACAGATATCTTCATGCGCACCATTCTCGATGGATCCCAGGCAAAGTTTTTCGTCTCTTCGTGCCAAGGTTCCTCCATGATGGTCGTACCGTAGGCGTCGAGCAACTTACGGGGACCTTTGTAAATCGCAACGTGCAGTTCGAAGGAGCAGCACGACGTTCGTAGAAAGTAGAACTGCTCGCCGAACTTAAACGAGACGTGGCGACAATCCCATAGGTTATCCTTGTTCCAGCATCCGCAGAGCGAGGGTATCATCGGCAAGTCGAAACCGACCGGGCGACTGGTCGACGGGGCATGCTCGAACCTACTCACGGACAAAGTATCGCCGAGGCGAGCTCTCTGCATCACGATTAGCCCGGTGTGCGCTCGCGCGTCACCAGATTTGACCCAAGTGCGGAGGAGCGTGCTCCTGAAAGGAGACCCGAAGTAGTATAGCTGCGCGAACAACTCGGGTAGGATCGAGAGGAAAAGCGGTTGCGACAATGCCGGCATAGTCGGCATGACGAACGAGTGCCATGGGCGCCTGGAGACAGTCAGAAACAGGTTAGCCATAACGTAAGCGGACGACTCACTTCTCCATGGTGTCGAAGATCGTACCAAGCGTTTTGTCAGCGAATAGATTGACCGCGCACGCGCTAACGAAAACTCGAGCCGACGCAGCATAGCGCGCTAGGCTTGTGAGGGGCTTCAAATGATACCTGAGAAACTGCTTTTCGTCCGCCTGCGCGCGACCTCCCACGTCCAAGTCGGTTTTAGTCCACCAGCCGCCGTCTGGATTGCCTTCGGTGAGAAAGACGACCGCGAGGTGGTACGGCTCTCGGGGGAGTAACCTGAACGGCTTCGACATCAGTTTAACGGTGATACCGAAACGTGGCCGCTCACTCGTCTTTTAACGCTTGCGCCTGTTGATCGCTCAGTCCCGCCTCGTGCTCCTGCATAAACGTGACGAAATGAAGCTCGAACACGGCTAGTATCGCCGAGACCTGAGCGAGCAACGCCTCCGCCTGGTTCACGTTTGTTTTCAGGTGGAACAAAACAAACACGACGGACGATCGCCCGGACAGTCGTCTAGTCGCTCTCGAGCCGCGGTTGATAATGTACTTGGTGCTACGTCAGTCGCTGACCAAACCGAGCGGGCGAAAGCGACTCACGTCTAGGGAGCAGTATCTGTCGTTCGACAAACACTCTGGGCAGCGGAACAGCCGTGTCCGAACGTCGGCCATTTCGGGCGGTACGGTCAGGCACGTCGAACGGTCGTCGTCTTTCTTTTCGTCGTCGCCCATCTTGTCGTAACAATACGAACGATGGCATGACCCGCACTCTATCACTTCTCCTCCGTCCTCGCAGTAGAAGCAGTACTATATCAAGCGGTGGGTCAGCAATCCACAACACCGGAGTCGAAAGTCGGCGGAGACGAAACAAATTTTACTCGACTCACCGCATCTTTCGCGCGGTTGAACGTCAAGCGTAGCTTTCGCCCTAAGGGCACAAAAACAGTCGAGTCAAGGCGGAAAACATCTAGTGTGAGTGGGCAAGCGCGCACCGGCTGAGTAATTTTCGGTCATGGTGGTAAGCCGTCGGTTGAGTTGTCGTTGGTCGGCGTTAGGAGATAAGGACGTGTTTAACATCAAGCGATTGAAACGCCAAACACGATCCATGACGGCGACCTTGTCGCCAAGCATTTCGTCGCACGGCGGAAACCACAATATTTAATGCTGTTGAAATATTTATAAACAATAAAATAAAATAAAATAAAATAAATAAATAATCAAAATCAAAATCGATTACGCTACATGGAAAGACACGGGAAAACGTCAACAGTGAGGTGGCGAAACTGCGGTGGTAAGCGATGACGCTAAGCTGGCCGAGGAGGGCGAGGTTTCGTGCGTCGGTCGATGTCGATGCCGACGAGCCGAGCGGGTAACCGATCTCGATGTTCGGTTCGCACCGTGGTGCCGGAGGGCTGGGTGGGTAGCTCGACGGCATTAACGTGCGCTGCGGTTGCCGTGGAGCTCGAGTTCACGGCGTCGGGAACTGCATGGCTGGTGCGGACGGACGAGGGTGGTCGAAAGGGAGCCGAGGGCTGGGTGAGTGGCGGCACGGCGGTGGAGTTCGCATCGTCAACAGGCGAAATACTGTGCGGCGTGCCGGAGAGCATATGGTCGACGTGGATTGCGGAAGTCGAAGCTGGGACGTTCGAGGGCGGGTCGTCAAGGTCCATCATTGGTACACCGGGGTTGGCCAGTGATGCGAGTGCGCGTGCGAGGACCGACTGCGCGTGAAGATAAGCCAATTGTTCGGCGGTCAATTCCGCAGGAGGACCGGGCGGCGCTTCGTGCATCGCAGGGTAGCATCCGAACAAGGCGGGAGGCTCGTCGCACGACAGGTCTCCAGATGAAATGGACATGGACGAATCGTCTATTGTCGGAGCGTGAGCACCTGAAAGCACGAAGGTCAAAACTGGTCCCGGGTGGTGGGACGCTTACTACGTACTACTTCCATCGACGCTACCGGAGCGGTTTCCACGCCCGCAGGTATTGCCTTGAGCGAGCTCGGCATGCGTCGAAGCGTGTGACGCAGCCAACGGGGATTCCGGGTATCGCTGCGTGGTGACGTGAGTGGATACTCGAGGGAGCGGTATTTTTGACTGACCTGAGTAAATGGCCAACGCACCGCACCGCTGTCGAACGATTGGTCAGCACGATCGACGACCGGGGTGGAGGGTGGATGTTGCGGCTCCGGTGGGGGCGTAGGCTGGGGCTGCGACGATGGCGAGCGAGGAGGCGGCAAGGGTTGGGGCTGCGGGGGCGTGGCGTTTCGATGTATAGTCGCTGCGACCGCGCTCCTGCGTGAGTTCCAGTCGGGCGGACGCGGGATGCGTAACCTCAAAGCACGGCTTGTTGTCGCCGCTGCTGTAGTACCGCCCTGTGACGACCGCGACGCGAGTACGGATGTTCGAGATGGGCCAGCTGGGGTGTTGGCTGACGTATCGACGTTGGCGCTACGTGACGAGGACGGCTTGTTGATAGTTCGTGGCTGCTTTGGTTGCGATAGATCGGTGGTCGCCGTCGCATCTGGGTCCGCTGACGCCGATGTTGATTGCCGAAGGCGCTTTGTCCCCCGCTGTGGAGACTCGTGTCGATTGCGCTTCCTAAGGTCCTTCCCCCGCTGCCGCTCCTGCTCCTGCTCCTGCTCCATGCCCTCCTCCTCTCCTTCGGCATCGGCATCGGCGTCAGCATCCCCCTCACCTTCAGCCATGCCCCCACCGTTACCTCCGTCTTCACCGCCTTTCGGCTTGTGCTGATCGTACAACACGTCCCAGTTTGATTGAACGGGCCACCAGGGCGGTTTTCCAGACATCACGTCGTGCTGCGCGAACTCGCATGATTGACTGTGATTATTCGCCCGCGCGAACATCCGCAAGAAAGTCGCCCAAATCGGTTCGAAATCACGCGACGCATATTGAAGCGCGTACACGAAACTAGGTGTCTTGAGGAATACGGCCGGTTCCGTCCTTGCGCGCCCTCTGTCAGCTTCGATCGAAAGCGTTTGGTTATTAGCTTACCCGCCGCGCCAGCCATCGTTAGTCCCGAATTCGACCGTGACGATGCCATCCAGTTTTACATACTCGAAGTGGCGATCGCCTGTTTCCACGTCCCAATACCCGGCTTGGAAATGGCCTCCGGATCTGCCCGCAACAGAGGCGACGCAACCGGTCACGCTCACGTCGCGCCAGAACCGCTGCAGCAAACGTGCCGAGGTTGGGAGACGAAAATCATCTCCACTCTTCATCGCGAAGGTGAATTCGGACATGGTGCGCACTCTACCTGTGAAACCGAATGACGTGGTTGAGCATGTTGATACGGGTGGTGCAGGACAATTACTTACGCTGGCCGACCCGGAGTGGTGGCAGTCTCGTCTCAGGATTTAACACGATTTTCTCCCGCACCGTTTGTCTGTTGCCATGTTGGTCGAGAGACATGATCGGTGTCGGGACAAGGATGTGGAGAACCGCCTGAACCCTGAACGATGTTGACGGTCGCCTGTATCACGTGAATCCGTATTTTGCAGAGCTCCACCAGCCATCTTCGTACGTACTTTGCGCTCGTGTTGCGTCTGTACTAACTTATGCCGGCTTCTTCGCCACAGATGTCGGAGGATAAACATGCTAGCGAGGGGAACGAGCCACTCTCAACGCGCGGTATGAGTCGCGAGTACCCTGACACCGAGGAGGCGGTGCTGGCAGAAGAATACTTCTTTCACGTACCGGGCACTCGTAAGTCGGTTGTGATTTGGTACTGTGTGTGCTTGGCTGACTGGGAGATGCTTGTGTTTTACAGGTTTCACTCGCGTGCTAACGTCGTTCATTTTCTTTGTCCACGGCGCCGCCGTATCCGTCGACGCACCTGCCCTTGCAGCGACTGGCTGGAGCGGCGTGGAGGTGGTTGGCGTGGTTGGGACCATTTTCGGCAAGGAAGGGCTATTCGGGCAATCCGGGTGGTTCTCGAACTACGATCTTGACTGGTTCTGGGTTCGCCTGACGAACATCGTCAAGGTCGAAGTCCTCTGCGACCGCAGGTTTCGTCGTGGGTGAGTTATGCTCGACTTGCTTCCCGTACGTGTTACGCTGACCGTTCTTGCATCGCAGTGATGCCTGCGTTTGGACGAGCACGCGACGTGGCGACTACGCCATGCTGCTACCGCACAAGGATTACGCTGACGAGTGGGAGGACACCCTATGCTCGCTCGGGACCGGAGCCCCGGCCGCACGGTTTACGCAGCTACCAGCCAAAGGTCCACGTCCGACATGGTGGCCAGACCGGTGGAAAGACCATTGGCCATTCCCCGAGGAGACGTGTTTAGAGCGCATCCCCCACAAAGAGTCCGAAGGCAAGCGCGAGCCAGACGAGCCAACGGCGTCGGGGCGAGTGCCACGCGTAAAGTGGAGACGTTTAGGTGCGGCGGGCGACGAACGGTGCTCGACTGGTTACCCGTCGAACCTTTCTCAACTCGACGCCTGGTATATCGAACCCGACAGTGGGATGTTGCCCACCCGCCGCGTTCTCTCGACTTCGAATAAAGGCAAGCGCAGCCCAGACCAGCCCTTTGCCGACAAAGGTTCCACCCAGCGTAGGCGAGGACGACAACGCAAGCGCTGATCGATTCGCGCAATCACTTGTTTTTTGTTTTTTGTTTTTGTTTTTGTTTTTTGTTTTTGTTTTTTACGCTTAATTTGCCGTCTTCCGTTATCGTTCGCGCATGTATATACCACTTTGATCGTGAGGTTAATCGAATAGAAAAATTTCATCAAGCGTCAAACACTACCATCAACGGAATTATCAAAAGGCACCGATTGGATACCACGTCTCAATTGGGTAACGTGTCGTGCCTGTTGCTACAGCCATTCGTGGACTGGCCATCCCTCGTGCACCCCGCTCCACAGCTGACGCAACGATCAAATCCATAAACAAACCAAAACACAAACGTTAGGGGTGGCAGAAACTGCGCCATATCTCAGCAACGAGAGGGAGGCGAGGTACGAGAACGATGTACTCTGGCTCGCGTCACCTATGCGAACAATTCTATGTACATATCTTACGCTCAAGCAGAATTCAAATATTCTACTTAGCCCGGTAGCGCGCCCCCGGCCTAGGTTAGAACCCATGGCATGGGTTCCCATGGGTTCTAACTAGCACGCGACACTGAAGCTCTCCCCCTTAAGGAGAGAGACACGTGTAAGAAAAAAACACCACTGGGCTGCGGGACTTGCACGCGAGCGGGTCTGACATGGATGAGAAAACCGAAAAAAAAAACAAAAAAAAAAAAAACAAAAAACAAAAAAAACATGTATTCGACGTGTCTTGTAAAATACTGGGCAAAACGTATTGAAAGGCGCGGGACTCGAGCGCGTGTACGTACATACGACGTCTTGACACAAGAGGTTAAGAGCTGCACGCGGGGGACTAAAGGGCGCCGCCGAGCCTGAAGCTAAAAACGAGTACGAACGCCATGGCGCCGGTGAGGGTGGCGAGACACGGCAGGCTCCGACACGAGTCCCCATCAGGCCTCACCGAGGACAGTTGAATCACGTGTGTCGTGACCGGTGGCTCGCGTAACTGTTCAGGAGTCGGGGCCCACACACCACGTGGTTGCAGCCGTGCGACGTGTTCGGCTCGGAGCGGGATCCCAGGGGAGGGTGCACCACGCCGTCGAGCCTGTGCAGAGACAGTCGGGAGAGGGCGAGCTGGGTCGGTGGTGGGCCAGCTCCCTCACGGAGACTCGACGTTGGGCTCCTTGGGGCTTGGCAGGCGCACGTGCAAAGGCGAAAAACGGTACGCAAAGTGAACATGCTGTCGGTGCAGATACTGTAAGTGACGCGTCGCGCGTGCGGGAAAAAAGGGACATACGATGTTTGTTTGTTTTTTTTCTTTTCTTTTTTCTTTTCCTTCACCGACCTCCACGCAATGAGCACTGGGAGGGGGTGGCGTCAGCAACGGGACGGTAAAGAGGAAAACCAGGGAGACTCACGAGGACTCCGTGGTAGTTCGCGGTCTAGGTCCGCGCCCCAGGGAGGCCCAAGCAAAGAGCGGGCGCCCGTGCGCGCAGAGTCGCGCCGAGGGGTTCGAACAGGGCACGGGCAGAGGGCGGGTGGTGGTGGGGTTGAGGCTGGCTGATGTGGCGTGTGTGACTCGGTTTAGGCGACCAGTTTGGTTCGGCAAGCGCCGAATCAGGAACCGGCGATGCCCGTCAGGGTTAAATGTATAGCACCAATAACTACTCGACAGATGTAATAAAAGTGGACGGGAGGCTCAGGCGCGCGCGCGTACGGGGCGGGACGTGCGCGAGGGAAAGACAGGCGGGAGAGCAGGGCGAGTGCGAGCAAGGCAAGAAGATCGAAACACGAGGGCTGATAAATAAATAAATGAAAATAATTTAGCGATCTACGTCACCACGCACTGCACATCTCCTAGTAGCTGAACACTTTCTTCTCCTTGTACAACACCCACAACAACACCAAGTGCCCCACCACCAGCGTCTGCTCCGTCCCATACCATTGCACCTCCCGCACTGTCTGCGACAACCACCGCACGTATGCGTATCCATCCTCCAACTCCTCCTCTAGCCCAAAGCTCGCCCGCAGACTCGCCCGCAGCTCGTCGTCGCAGAGCACCAGCCAGCACAGCTGCAGTACCTGGTCCCGTCCCACGCACCCCAGCTTGTTTTCCCGGTGATCTTGTGTCAGTGACCACCAGCACCTGAAGCACACCGTCTCGTTCGCTGGCAGCTCGTGCACCGTCTTCGCCTCCTTGAACGTCATCCCCTTGTACTCGTGGGGATCCAGTGACCACGCCCCTCCACCCGGAGCATGCTTGCACCTGAACATCAAGTGCCCCAGCGAGCTCCTCTCGTGCAGCACGCACCATATGCACCGCCGCTCCATCTTCTTTTTCACGTCCATCAGCGTCGGGAAGTTCAGCGGTGCGAGCTGCTCCTCCACCATCACCTCTCTTTCCACCACCCTCGACTCTCGCACTCGTGCTGCCTCCGCGTCTGCTGACACGATCGACCCTGTCGGTGCGGCGAGTGGTGCGTCGTGTGCCATCCGTCGCACCATTTCCTGCTGCGTCCTCGATTGACCAGGCGGCACACGAGACTGTCCCACCTCTGGAGTACTCGACACCAAGACGACTGGGTCGGCTGCGCAAGTCGGTCAGCCTGGAGCGCGTTGTCGTCTCGGATCACACTCACCACGTCCGTCGACTCTCACTGGTGCATCCACACCCGTGTCCTTCGCTCGCTCGCTCAGCAGAGCCTCCCCAGAAGTCGTCAGCGCCCGTGGCAATCCCTCTCGAGCTGCTGGCGGTCCTGCCGCAAACGTTGGCAAGTGCTCTTCTATCCACTCTTCCCCGCGGTACCACCTCTTCGTTGGTTTCGGGATTTCTGGCATCGACAGCCCCACTCCGTCCCGCCCCTCTATCTGCTCCGACGAGTGTGCGCACCGCGTGCATGGGTCACCTCCGAGCTCCGCACAGGTCGTCGCCAGCTCGTCGCCGTCCAGGTGCCGTGACATGTGCAGTCGCATGCACTCCGACCCATCCAGCATCTCCCTCATCTGCTCCCATCCACCCGTGTCCACGTCTGGCGCACTCGGAAGTGGCCGAGGTGTGAAGATCACGCACAGAGCGGGGAGCCCGTCCCGTCCCGCCCGTCCCGTCTCCTGTGCGTAGTCCACTATCCCGTATGGCGCCTTGTAGTGCAGTACCGCCCGGCACGCTCTGTGGTGCACCCCGGTCCCTAGCCCACTCGTCCCGACGATCACCGCTGACTTCCCGTCCAACCAGTCCTTCGCGTTCCTGTCCCTCTCCTCGTTCGTCAGGTCCTTGCGGTACTGTGGCGCACCCAGCAGCTCTCCCACGTGCTTCACGTCTGCGTAGCTCCGACACTGCACCAAGATTCCTTCCCCGCTCTCCAGCTCCGACACGTATCGCTCCACGTGCTTCCGCAGCGACTTGTCTGCGCTCTTCAAGTCTCGGAACCCAGCCACCCGCAGCACCAGGTTCGATCGCTGCGTCGCCTCCCTGATCACCCGCCAGCTCGGCTCACCCAACAGTCCCCGCAGCTCCCGCTCCCACGATGGCGGAACGGTCGCCGACAGCCCCACCAATGGCACCCCCGAGCGCACCAGCCCGGTCAGCCGTGACATCGCCTCACGGTACTCCCTCGACAGCCTCAGCAGGTGCACCTCGTCCACGACTATCCGGTTCAGGCGTTTCTCTGCCCTCAAACGTGCCAGCCAGGTCCTGAAATCGACCGACGTCGCCGCCTCCACTGACGCCAGCACCACCCCGTCCGGCACGTCTTTGTCCCCGGCCCACACCGTCACGCCAACTCCCCTCGACTCGAGTGACTTGGCCTGGTCCAGCAGCAGTGCCCGCAGCGGCGCGATCACCACCGTCACCCCCGCCTCCAACAGCGTCGCTGCCCCGAACACCACCGACTTCCCTCCCCCGGTCGGCAGCACCACCAGCAGAGAGCTCGAGCGCCCCAGCGCGTGGACGAACGCCTTTGCCTGGCCCCGCGACGTCCACTTGTCCGTCTTGTTGCCCGTGTAGATCCGCAGCGCGGCGAGGTGCTTCATGTCCAATCGCCCGCACCCTGTCTTCCACCCGCCCTCTTCGATCCCGTCAGCCGCTCGACTCTCCACCGATGGTCGTGCCGGATCCTCGTCGTTCGGCCCCAGCGACTCGGAGGTCGATGGGAGTGCCGGCCCCTGGTCCTCCCAGGCTGTCGCCCGTGCACCTGGCCCGCCGATGGCCTGCGCGACCTTGACCGCGATCGACTCCGCCAGCGGTCCTTCCTTCAGCGCGTCTCGTATCGCGTCCGCCAGCTCGTCCTTTCCCAGGCAAGGCCCCGATCGCCCGAACGCTGGCGCGTCTGGCCCCTCCAAAGACAGCCGAGCCAGCTCGCTCGGTGCCCTCGCCCCCGCCCTCACCTCCTCCGCCTCCAGCATCCCGTCGAGGCACAGAACCGACCACCACCTCCGCGACGCGGCGATGTATTTCTGTATCGTGTTGTGCATGAAAAGGTGGTGCTCCCCCACGATGATCCCGTAGTTCTTGAGTGCCGTCTCGCTCGTGTGCCCGGCCTGCGAGTCGACCACGTTCGACGCCTGCTGCACCGGGCCGTAAGCATCGGGCATCAGCTGTCGTCCACACGCCACCATGTACTGCCTCAGCACCCGCAGCCCGACCTTCACCTTCAACAACCTCTGGAAGAACCGCGCACATTCCGCCGAGAGCTGGTCCGACACCAACTCTTTCCCGAGAACCGCAAACGCCGAGTGCTGCTGTACGTAGCTCGCCGCGTCCCCAGCCAGCCGCTGCACGTGCATCGACGCGAACGGGTTCACCAGCCCATGGAGCACCAGGAACATGTGCGACAACCTCCAAGGCACCGCGTGCGCCACCACCCGGTCCATCCCCGTCATGTTCGTCCCCTTGCCGTAGTACAACAGGAACGCCAGCGTCCCGGGGTTGATCCAGTGGAAGTTCCGAGGTCGATGTGCCGTGTTCTGCACCTTCATCAGACAAAACTCGACTCCTCGGCTCGTCTGCCCGCCGCACAGGTGCATGAGGAACGCGTGCTGCCGCACGCACTCGGCATAGTCGTCCAGCCACCGCCCCACCGCCCCTTCGTTCCAGCACACCTCCCCGTTCTCGTCCAACCCCCTGTGCAGCCCCAACCCTTCCTCCCGCTCGAACACCTTCTTCGCCATCGCCCACCTCAGCTCCCGGAATGGGTTCCGAGGGTCCTTGAACATCGAGTACCCGGCGTCCGTCCTCGCGTGTGAGTCGTGTATCACCGTCTCAGGCCCGATCTTGAGCCCATAGTCCTCCACCGCGATCCCCAGCAGCACCGAATCCTTCAGCAGCTTCTCCGTCCGCTCGACCGACGACAGGAACGCCTGCTGGAACTCCTTGAATTCGATGTCCTGACCTTCCACCGTGGCCCTTGTCTCCGTCGTCCACAGCACGTTCGGCGCCCGCGTGCTTGTCCCGGCATACATGCTCGCCAGGCTTACCGCGATGGAAGTGGAAGAGAACGGCGACAGGCACCGTCGTGTCAGGCCTGGGGAGATGCTGTAGACGATGCTGCTCGTCCCTCGTCAGCCTCGTGTGCTCCGTCGGTGGGGGGAAGGGGTTGGCTGGCACGCTCACCTCTGCACTGGAAGCTGCTTGCGTCTCTGTGTGTCCCGCGACCACATGAACAGTGCGGCCCTGATGAAATACTTGATCCGCACCAGCAGGTGCGATGCGTTCCCAGGCTCCAGAAACGATCCGTCCGGTCGCATGTTGATCAGGATCCCAAACCTCACGGTCGGGTCGTCGAACTGGTCCGTTGCCAGGTGGCTGAAGTCCTCCATCGTGTCCGGACACCAGAACCAGCGTGAAACATCGAGCAGCACTCGTCGACCACTCGGACGGTCCTTTTCCACTTCCGCGTACTTCCATGCCCGGTCCACACACCGCTTCTGACTTGGCATCATCGTCACTGCGTAGCTTCCGTCCCCCTCCAGCTCCATTCTCCTCAGCCGCATCACGAATGCTACGAACAGGCCCCAGTACCGGCCATACTCGTGTGCCGTCGCGTCCTCCAACTGGCGGAATTCATGCTTGGGGGGGCTAAAAGACCGACTGTGAGCGGTCTATATGGTCGGCGCCGCCGTTCACGCTTGACGTACCCCGTGCCCTCGTCCATGATCTCTGTCCGGAACACGTAGGCAGTGTTGGGGATCGTCTCTTGGTCGAGCTCGAACTCCCGCATAGCCGCCTTCACTATCCTCCCCAGAGGTGACCCTGGCTCTGGGCTCTCCACTAGCCCACACAGAAACGCCGGGTCGTACCTCGAGATGTGGCTCACCCAGCCGTTGAAGTGCAGCCAAGGCTGCACCTCCTTCACAGAAGACACGCTGACCGGCCCGTGGTCCACTGGCCTCCAGCTCCTTATCACCGCCCTCAACATCTCTTCGGGTGGGGCGGGCGACGAGTGTAGGTCCTCCGGGTCTGGTGGGCCTTCCAGGTCCGGGAAGACCTGGAACCATTTCTTGACCTGGTGGGACGTGCAGAACGTCTGCACCGTCACCGCTCGCTCTGGCCGTGCCCCCCCCTTGTGCCTGGCCACCGCACGCTTGTGCGTGTTGAAGTGGTTCGACATCGTCTTCTCCGACCGCGTCGCGAACTGCACCCCCTTGTCTTCGCACAGGAGGCACAGGAGGCCCTCCTCCTTCGGCAGGAAAGGCAGGGGTGCCGCGGGGTGGGGAGGTATCGGCATGTCTGCGATCTGCCAAGGTGGGACGTTGCCCTTCGGTCAGGTGCGATGCAGTTTGTGGCCCGCAGCTTCCACTCACCCTGCCATTGTACACGTTGTATTTGGAGCACAGCGCCAGCATCGCGTTGCTGCTGTACGCTCGCTTGTTCTTCATGTGACTGTGTGCGTGAGTCGGCGCCGCGCTCAGCTTCAAAAGCTGGATGCGGGGACACTCTATGCAACACAACACGTCGTGTGACCCCACGATCCCTAGCTTCAGTCTCCGGAGCGCTGGGGAGCTCACCACACCGGGGTAGTCCACCACGGCAGTGAACATGTTGTCTGGGTGTGCTGCTGAGCTCGATGCGGTTGATACGGTGCCGTCGGCCATGTTGAGGTGGAGCCTGAGCTGCAAGTGGGCGAGACGACGATGGGAGTGGAAGAGGAAAAAAGCGTGTCGCAAGGTTCCTGGGGGCACTGTGCTAGCCCACGTGCTCCAGGGAGGCAACGGCGTTAGCGAACATAAACGGCGACAGGAAAACGGACGAGAAAGAAAACAAAATGGCACACAGTAGAACCCCAAGCCCTGGGGGTCTGATGATCGACCGTTGCTGTGGGGGTGAGGGATACGAGGTGCTCGTGTGACTGGGTCTGAGTTACTGGTCTCGGAGGTGAAACCTGATGAATTCAAATGTACTGGTGGCATACAAGAAGAGACGAACGGGGTCAAACTGGTGAGCAATCAGCGTGGAGGGCCGTGGACAGAGGCATGCAGAGTGGGCGATGGAAAAGGGTTTGAGGTACATAACAGGTGGCAGGGATAGGCAGGCGTAAGCGATGGATAGCGGAAAAGGGGAGGGAACAAAGCATACTTAGCGGTCAGCAACATAACGAGAACGGGAGTGAGTCGGGGTTAAGATCAAGGGAAGGGTGGGCAGGGACGACAACGCTGGACGTGTGCCCGAGGTCAAGAGTGCAAGCGCGAGCAACACGGGACTGGTGTGGGTGAGCTCGAGCTCGAGCTCGACACAGGCGTCATGGTCGAGATCGAGGGCAGGAGAGCGTGGTGGTCAGCGTCGAAAGGGTGCTTTATCGACTTGGGAGCTCTGGTGCCGTCGAGTTGGATATCTGGGTGACGTTTACGCGAGTGCTTGTCGACTTCGCAAAGAGCATGTTTGATGTCGAGGAGGCCAGTCTTGTCTTCGGGGGACGAAGTCCTGGGGTGGCGCGATGGGGCGCGATTGACGTCAATATTGACCAAAACCGACGCCAGGGTCGACACCAAGATAAAGGTCGAGGCAGCAAAGCGGGGTGCAGGAGAGCTCAAGACCGCGGGCGAGAAAGTCGCGGGGCAGAGGTCAAGCTCGAAGTCGAGGACAAGCGCAGCAAGCACGAACACAAGCACAAGCACGAGCATGAAGAGCGTGAGAACAAACGACGTATGGGCCGGCGTTGTGAACTCACTTGCAGGCATGCCACTGGTCCTCGGTCATCTCGCTGTCCCCACGGGCATTCATGACCTTCGTCTTTTGCGGGAGCGGTCCAAACTCCGAGTCTCGCCGCTCGTCATTGAACAGGTCGTGGAACTCGGACCGGTAGACTGCTTTCAAGCCGTACTCGTACGCGCGAGAGGTAGAGGTCTAGGTTGACGTCGATGTGTTGAACGCGAGCAGGATCGATGCCCGACATCAAGCGCTGTCACGTGCCGTGTGCGTGCGAGCCGTCAAAGGCGCCAAGGTCGTCACGTACTCGGCTAAACACCGAGGCTGGTCAGAGCAAATGTATGATCGTGTCGTGTATATTTGTGTGTGTATGTACAGCTAGTTTAGGTGCGAAAAGCAGCGGTGGGGTGGGGGAGCGCACGAAACAAAGAAGTGAGACGAAAAAGGCACGGAAATCAAAATAGAAAAAAAAAAAAAAAAAAAAAAAAACTCGCGGTGACGCGGGCAAACCTAGGGCGCGTGGTTTATTTTGCGGCGAACGGCGGGGGGCGGGGCGGTCGAGCGAGCAAGCTTGGCGAGTGATTGTGGAGCAGGGACGGGAGCGGAGGAGGGTTTGACGGCAGGGGTGGTGCCGACTGCGAGAGCCAGCGGGCGGAGGCGGGGTGCGGCCTTGAGGACGGCGGCCTTGTTCGCCTCCTGCATCATGCGTTGCGAGATTGACGGTCCTGGTGAGTCGCTCAAGGCGTCCTCGTCGATAACGCTGCCGTCAGGGGACAGCAACCGCTTCTTCGAGTTCGGAGGTGGCCGCTTCCGGACTGGTGGCGGTTGTGGTGTGACGCTGTGGCCGAACCTAGGACGGACGTTGCTGGGGTTGCGACACGACAGGCGTGGTGGCTCGTCCTCGTCAGTCTGGCCTCCCGATTCCGGGGACGAGTCCCTCGCCTGGGACAGGTCGGGGGCGACAGCTCGGTCGAGGGAACGGGCAAGACCTTTGCGCTGTTTTGCAGTGACGTGTTTGGTGGGGCTGGAGCACGGGCCGGTCACGTTCGACGTGGATTTGTGGGTGGGGAGCGCGGGTGGCTGCAACGCGCCCTGAGCGATGAACCACTCGAGTGACTCGGGCGATAGCTGACCGCCCGGGGCTTGGAGGGCTGCCGTTATGGGGGAGACAGGCGCAACTGGTGGACTCTCGGCTCGGAGCTGGCTCGAGAGCGCCTCGGGCTCCGGAGACGGGGCGCGGCGGCAGAGGAACTCGGACAGCTCGGTCCTCTGACAGTCGACCCAGTCGGACTGGAGGTTGGCCCCGATCCTCTCGATCGACTCCTCCATCGCCGCCACCTTGCCCTGGTCCTCCTCCTCGCCTGTGCTGGGCACGCCGAAGTCGTCGCGGTGGAACACGCCAGTAGAGAACCCGGACAATTCCGGTTGCACCGTGTACTGGGCGGCACGAGTCACACGCGACCAACCC
>WSLN01000098.1:0-30066 GCA_019677355.1 Ceratobasidium sp. 370
ACTCGAAATGTTCAACCGCGAACTCGACAGTAAACGATGTTTCCACTCTCTGCATCTCTCGCACTCCTCGCTCTCTTGAGCGCGAACCCAGCCCAGGCGATCTGGCCCCGTCCAACTCAACTCACGAGCGGAAAAACCGCTCTCCGTCTCTCCCCTTCGGTCTCAATCTCGCTCCCTGCTGGCGCGCCTTCCGACTTGAAGGACGCCGTCAGCCGTGCCCAGGCGCAGCTCAAGGACGACAAGCTCGAGAGGCTCGTGGTTGGTCGTGGATCGAGCGACGCCGTGCGGATCAAGGGCGCCCCCGAGCTGAGCAACCTTGTGCTCGCCTACGGCAATGGATACACTACCAATGGAACGACGCTCCAGGCCGAAGCAACTGCCACACTTGGAACGCGCGATGAGGCGTACACGATGAGCGTACCCGAGGACGGGAGTACTGCTACCATTACTGCAAACTCGACATTGGGATTGTTTAGAGGGTTGACAACGTTTACGCAGCTGTGGTAAGTGCGGTTGATTGACTGGTGCCTCGAAGCTTCCTCATCCAGTCCCCTCATAATGTAGGTATAGCTACGACTCTTATACCTACACCGTCGAAGCCCCGTATACCATTGTTGACAAGCCCGCTTATGTACGCATCCGGCTTATTTCCCCCCAGTTGTATGCTAATCCGTCCGCTCGACCAGCCATACCGCGGTCTTCTTCTTGATACCTCCCGCCATTACTTCCCGGTGTCGGATGTCAAGCGCACGATCGACGCGATGTCCTGGGTGAAACTTAACCAGTTCCACTGGCATATTGTAGACTCTCAGTCCTTCCCGCTCGTTGTGCCCGAGTTTCCGGAGCTCTCCGCCAAGGGAGCGTACTCGGCCGCTCAGATCTACAGCCAGGCGGAAGTCAAGGACATTATTACTTATGCAGCTCAGGTGTGCTCTGTTCCCCTCATAAATAGATTAAAAAATAATCTATTCCCTTAGCGTGGAGTCGATGTCATGCTTGAGATTGATACTCCAGGTCACACCGGTGCCATTGGCGAGTCTCATCCAGATTATGTTGCCTGTTCTGTAAGTCTTCCCTGCACCTAACTTCTCCCACCGCCAGACCTAACACTATAGCATTCTACCCCCTGGTGGACCTACACCTCGGAGCAGCCCTTTGGTCAACTCCGCCTCGCCTCACCTATAGTTCAAAAGTTCACGGCTGACCTGCTCAGTGCTGTGCTGTCCCCACTCCAGGGTCTGGGCACGCTCTTCAGCACAGGTGGTGATGAAGTCGACACCAACTGCTACGCCAAGGACGGGCCAACTCAGGACGAGCTCAAGAAGCAAGGGATCACGCTTGACAGCGCATTCGAGAAATTTACGAATGTAACACACGCGGCTGTTAGGAATTCTGGGAGGACGCCAGTCGTCTGGGAAGGTAAGCTGGACGATGTGCTGTCGACATGGAGGGGGAACTGATTTTGGCGGTTTTGCAGAGATGGTGCTCGACACCAAGATAACGCTCCCCAAGGACACGATCGCCCTAGTCTGGATCTCTTCTGCCAATGTCGCCGCAGTTGTTCGAAAGGGTTACCGGATTATCCATGCTGCGTCTGATTACTTCTACCTGGCAAGTCATGTTTTTACGTTGCTCCTAAAATTCGTCTCATGATTTGGGCATAGGACTGCGGCGGGGGTGGGTGGGTCGGCCCTGGCAACAGCTGGTGTGATCCGTTCAAGACCTGGCGAAGGGTGAGGAATGTCTTTGGCTCGACCTGAGCCCAGCTAACAGACTTGACTGTTTAGATATACTCGTTTGACCCTCTGAAAGGAACCAGTGGGAATCAAGCCGGCCTTGTGCTTGGAGGTGGGCCCCCTTTCCACCTCGTACATTGTACAGAGTACTAAATTTTCACAGGCCAAACACTCCTGTGGGCAGAACAATCCGACCCGTCCAATTTGGACACTCAGGTATGGCCGCGTGCTGCTGCCGCCGCCGAAGTATTCTGGACAGGATCCGGCCGTAATATGACCGAAGCAACGCCGCGCCTGCACGACGTGCGCTACCGTATGGTTCAGCGCGGTGTCCGTGCTATCGTCATACAGCCACTTTGGTGTGCGCTGCGTCCCCATGCGTGCTAGTAGCGCTTCACCGGGCGAGAACGTTCTTACACATCACACTTTGTGGTTATAGGAGCATTTATGATACAAATAAAGTACAAGTACAAGTACAACGAGCACATCTATCGCAATCCGGGTAGTAGATTTCTAACCAATAATGTTGCCGGCGTTGCCACCAAACGAAGAGCCACTGGTAGCCGAGCCAGCGTCACCACCGTTACCTAATCAAGGCTCATTAGCCACGGCGTGTGCCACGCAAATACACAAACCCACCAGTGCCAATGTTGAGGAGGCTGACGCCACCGTCGTCATAAATAGAACCACCATGGGCCTGGCCACCGGCGCCAGAGTAAGAATTGCCGCCAGCAGAGCCGCTGGCAGAGCTCTTGGACTTTTTGCCGCCCTTGCCTTTGGTGATCCTAGATAGGGGCGAGGATGTATGCCGTGAGCAACCGCAACTAGAGACGTCGAGCACGGAAAATCACCTATCGCCGCCTTGTCCAGCGACGGCGACCCCCGAGTCAGCGGCGCCACCATTACCACCATTTCCAGAATTGATATTGATAGCCTTGATGGGTCCAAGACCGAGCGGGCCACGGTTGGGGCTCCCATAGACCGTGCCGCCGTTGGCCCCGCCGCCAACACCAGTGTAGCTGCGCGGTAGGTTAGCGCGTGAGTTGAACAACCGGACAGCAGACGTACGCATCACCGCCGTCCCAGGGGACGGGAGCTGCGGCGACAAAGGCGGCGAGGGAAGCAAGGGCAGCAAAGCGGAGAGCGATCATTGTGTAAGTTGTACGGTGAACGAGAGTGGTTGTAGACTAAACGCGCAGACGATGTAAAGAGAGGTGGAGGAGAACAGAATGGAGAACGAGAAAGCCGGGAGCCCTCCTTTTATATACACTGGGGACGCCCCTAAAGGCGCACGGGCCACCCGCCTCTGAGGCCACATAGGGGCAGGGGGCTGGCGAAGCGGCGGATCAGCATGCAAACGTAAGCACACTCTCCCGGATGCTCAGCCGCGCCGTCCGGTCTGCCGGCCAGCTAAACGCGACCCACTCGAGTGTTGCGGCGACTGTCATGTGCGCTGCTCACAATGTCAGCATATATGCGCGGCTCAAACACAATCCGTACCTTCATCCCCAACATTAAAGTCGAGGCGCTTGAACGGCTCCGATGTCCCATGGCCGTGCCCCTGACGGGGAGGAACCCCTGGCGTGAACCAAGTAGTGAAGCTCGTGCCGACTTTCCACACCATCATAACGCTTTCTTCCAGGCTCGCGGTCGCCAACCGTCGTCCGTCGGGAGAGAAGCTCAGAACGGTCAGCCGGCGTGAGTGGCCCTCCAGCACGTACAGCCGAGTCGCGGTTTTGAGGTCGTAAACAATGACAGCGCCTTCAGGCGTTCCCACTGCTAGCCTCTGAGTCGCCATATGAAAGTCAACGCTTGGATAACTAGGCAGTTGTTAGTTACGTCGGGGGCGAACCAGATAGACGTACATGCGCACGGCCTCTGCTAAGACCTCCGTGGCCGCATCCATAATAGCGTCCCGTCCGGGCGAGTTTGGATCAAGAGACTTGACCACCGCCTCGATCAACCGCGGCAAATTCGGATACAGCACAAGCGGTTTCTACACATCTAGTTCAACACTCTCATAACCCAAACCTCCTCAACCAACTCACCTTGCGAATAATAAATGCCACCAACTGCATCGTAGCCCGTCTGTGTTCGACCGTCTTTGGCTGTGTGATATCCAATGAGAGTGTAGTCATAAACAACGGCGTACTGCTCGCCGCAATTTGTAAGATCGCTGCGCGCGCCTCTTTCCCGCCTTTACTGCCGCCAGGGAATGCAACTGCAAACCCAGAGAGCGCGCGAAGCATCTCCATCGCGTCGACATGGTGTTGCCAGACTTGGAATCCACGCGAGCAGAGTTCAATTGAGAGGATTCGGTTGGCGGGAGATGTACTTGAAGCTTGGGCCTCATCGTGGAGATAGAGTGCGACGGATTTAGCAATGTCGGCCACGTAGCTATAATGCATTGTTAGTGGGCATTTTTATTTTATTGGAAGGAACCGACACAGTTGGGAGTAACGAATGTTTAATCGATGCGATCACGCCACACACGGTCAGCGCCCGCACAGCCAATGGTGAATGAGCAGAATCAAGCGACTGTAAGCTCGGCACTGTACCCAGTTAGCCATTGGGAGTACGTTCTGAAGGGGAAATCTTACAGTATATTCGCCAAAACGCAACGCATTTTACAACCTCCGCCTCGCTCATCTGCGCCAACCGTGACTCGAAAATAGTCCGCGCAGCTTGCCGGACTTCGTCTTCAATACGCAAACCGTATCAGCCCCTGATCTCAGTCGTGTGCTCGGTAGTGGCGACATACCTAGACTGTAGACCCAGAACGTGGCCAAGATCCCCAAAGACGGAGGCTGAAACTCTGAGCCCACAGCATCGGCCAGACACCCAACATAAAACGATATAATCTTGCTAACACGCTGTTCGTGCTCTAGTGGCAGATTTGCTTCAGTTTCACACCTAATAACAGCGTATACGTGTTTACCTTCCAAGCTCAACGCACTTCTCAGCAACGAAACGACACTCAAAAGTCTCAACGCGGTATACCGCGGAGATACCTTCCATACCCCGGCCGCATCGTCGAATACCACTACCGAGCTCGCTCTAAAGCTTTCACTACGTAGCCCATATCAGCGCTCTGACCGAAAAGTAACGGTAAAACGCACTTGAACAACCCCATAGCAACCTTCCCATGCTCACCCCCCTTAAACGCCTCTCTGCACGACACATCCACATCGGCATCCACGCCGCATGGTGCTACAGCTGCCAGAACCTGCTCCAACTGTCCGCGCGTGGTCTCGTCCCTTGCAAGCTCGATAATAGATGAGACGTCCATTATGAGTGTTACAGCTGCGTCTGAAGAGGATACGTTGCTTTGTAATGAGCCGAGCGTGTGGATCGGACGAGGAGCTTCCCATCTGCCCACCGGTCTGGGCAAGCGTAAATTGGGTCAACTTCGAGGTCCAAAAGGTGTGAAGGTGGGAGAACGTACACTTCGAACCATCCACCCTGGTCAAGCAGCTCTTCGCCTTTGCTCTGCTGCATTGAGCGCCAAAATTCGTGCGTCTTCATATCCCATAGCCGCGCCAATCCGTGTGAATAAAACAACAGCAGGTTATCCCCGCCCACGCATATGCGGTCCAATGGCGCAGGGGACCCCGGGATCACGCATAACCTAAAAAGTAGCAGTGACGTTTGTTGTCAGGTTAGTGGGGTGTTGAGTCACATAGGCTTACAAGTTCAACCCGTCGAGGACAATAACTGCAATCGTACCGTCCGCGGCGACAGCCATCACACATCCCTTGAGTCTGCCCAGACGATCGTCCTCAATACTGAGGCTCACGATCGACTCGACCTCACTGGTAAAGATCGTCCACCGAGCGACTAGTTGAAGTGATCTGAAATGGGACAGAAAATATTCAAGGGAACGTCGCGCAAAGTCAATAATAACCTTACCGCGCGTTCCAGCAAGCAATCCCACCATCGTTCAGCGCACCAAGTACGAAGAGTTCCTTTGACCACTCCTCGGTAGTAAACCACAGTTTTGCCACACGAGCGTCAAGGATGTTCTTGGCAGCTTGTGGCGCAGGGTCAGACACAAGCTCAGACAGCGGGACACGATACAATCGACCATCGGCTAAAAATAGGAGGAAAGTCAGTCATAATACAGATTTCCGCCACTATCAAAGGCATCTTACAACGAGCTGCAAAGATCGAGTTTACATTGACTGGCAGCACCGCTGTTGTCTCAACGGGCCCTGATGTCGCGTCCTGACCTTCCCATATGCTCTCGTTTCGTTTGGCGTCCCTGTCCAGATTTTGTAACCCAATCACCAGCCTGGACTCGGGTGTCGATCTGCCAGCAGTAACGATGCATAATTGGCCAAGTAGCGGAATCGCGGTGATGGTTTGTGCTTTAGCCCTAAACGTACTTGAGCTTGTTTTATCGCAGCTGGACACAGGGAAGGGAGGTGAATGAGACTTGTCGGTATTTAGGTAGTGTTACTTGCAAGTATGGTGTATCTTCCGAAGCAGGCGCCGGGTCTCCGTTTGGGCCATTCTTGCGAAGTCTGTACGTTTCCGAGCCGCTCTGCAGGGTGGATTAACTACAGTTTAATCCAAATCAGATGAGACCTACTTGTCTCATGACCACGAAGATCCTGTTAGAGGCGAGATGTACGTTCACCGTATCATCGGCCTGTATTTCGCAACATCGACTAGGATCATTCCGGCCCATTTCCGCCACATGCGCCTTCACAACGTTCGGTCTCAGCTACTGTCTCCCTCAATACAGGACGAAGATCCAACTCACCAAAGTTCTCATGTCCGTCCAAATCAAGACAAGCACGTCGCCACCCCCATGTCCTTCTCCACACACCCTCATACCCTTGACAATTTCATCGCCTTCATCCGCCTCTGCCCAGCTCCAGCATACCCCCGCATTTTTTTCCGTCCCAACCAACAACCTGCCGTCTCGGTTCTGCGGCTTGATGAACGATTTAATCGTTTCACGCGGCTTGAACGCCTTGAACGGGTTGGGGATTGGTATCGCTCCAATAGACGGGGCGTGTGCAGCTGGTTCGGATTCAGGTATGTGTTCAGGCTCGGGCTCGGGAGGTGGAGGGAGCATGTTTAATGGAGCTAAAATGACATTTCCTTGTGCGTTGAGGTACGTGAACATTAATCCATCTATTAAGCACGTTAGTAAAAACTAAAGCCAGGGAAAGAGGTATCCACGCACTGTATCCGGCTACAAAGCTTACAGTTTTAGCATCTGCTTCGAGGAACCATTCTCCGACCTTTTCGAGAGCAACGGTAGGGTCGGGTGCGGCTTCGGGATCGAATTCGGGGATTTTGTACACCGCTACACGGGAATGGGTTACTCTGGTAGAGACAGACTCTGGATGTGGTCTTGCTGCAATCATGATGATCGTAGACTGGCAAAGAGAATCTGAGAAACCCTTAGTAAGTATGGTCCTGCCAGACATACCTCGACGTATGGCACCAAAGATAGGTTAACCCACTCCCAGGACCCAGAGACAGAGTCGGCGCTCTTGTATCCATGAGGAGGGTTTAAACGAGGAAGGTCATCCGCATGAATGGATGCCAGACAATAACCATCCAGTAGCGACAACAGGCTTAAGGTTCTATCGCTCCTTGTCAGCCAACTGTTGAAGGGTAAGAACTAAGGCTCACCCGCTCGATTGCAAGCAAATATACATATCTTGATCCCCAGCAACCTCCAGCCCAGTTACCGCCTCCCACGCTCCACCATGCCCGGGTAGAATGTGAATCTGGAGTTGCAGCTTTATTTGGCTCACATCAACCCCCGCTTGAATTGTACCTGCGCCCGCCGATGTCGACTCGGAGAATGAGGGGCTCGGCACGTCAGAGGTCGTTTCATCCTCGCTTTCACCCCCCACAGTAGAGGGTATCGTGGTCGATCCAGGTACCACGGGGGTTGGAACCCCCACCCCACCAAGCGCGATACCAACCACGCTCCTGGCGAGGCTCATAGGCCCTCGCAGCGTGTCGCCAGACTTGCGTTCTAACCGATCAGAGCCTCGGCCCTCCGTGCTGTCCACACTCCCCAGGCTCACACGCCGAGCCTTTCCGCCCGACCCCTTGGCGAGCAGAGCCCGAAGCTTTCCTTGTTCATCCCCGACGTCTACGTGCGCCTTGGACGCCTCGATCGACGCACGAGATATGCCGGGTTGTGTTAGTCGGGCCCGACTAGGCAGGGTCAATGGGTTGGGGGTATGAGTTCCGCTGCTGCTTTGAGTAGAGAATGCAGAAATTGACAGCGCAGAAGGGGACAGCGGACGATGGGTTGCTGATTCGGGCGAAGCTGCCCGACGGGGGTGGGGTGCGGATAGCGGCGCGCGCTTCCACGTAGCGGTGACCTGAGCTTCAGAAGGAACACGAATAGATGGAGTCTTATGACGAGGAATTTGGGCCAAAGTCACAGGAGATACGAACGAGAAAATCGAACCGTCCTCGCAGCCGAAGGCGATAGCAACTTGGTTCCGAGAAGTATAGCACCCAACCAAAGTTGTTGGATGGCTGGACGAGGCAGATCTGGACACGGTTTGCAACGCGAGGCCGTCAGGTCCAGCACATGTGGCGGTTAGCTTGAGAGTTTCAGTTGACATGGCGCTGGTAGTTCGAACTGGCAGGCCACCAAAGACGGAGAAATATCAACAAGATTGGGTAGCCGAGGAAAGCCCGCAGAGATGTTTCAAGCTGGAATGCCCGAATCAATTGAGGTTAGAACCAAGTGGCGCTGGTGGCAAAACACAACGCAAGTAGTTACACCGCTACGGGGTACCGAGTTCGCTGGCGAGTGGAACTGGGTCCCGGAAGGCCGCAGCTGGGACACCAGTGTGGTCGTGCTTTGGCGAAACTCTGATCGAATATGAAATGCATTACATCCGCGTCTCCGAGCAGAGGCTGTGGGTGTGTCACGTGCTCGAGGCAACTCCCCTAGCCACTTGATACCCAGCACGATAGTTCAAGGATTTAGCCCTCCCGCTAAAGGAAAGGAGGCCGGATTTGACTATGAGTCGCATGAGAACTTATAAACACAACACTGACTGCATTTAGTGCGCTCGCCCTTTCCCCTTCGTGCAACTAAACTTTATTCCGTTAAAAGGAGGCGAATACTACCGGTGCATGATCTGCACCGGCAACTCCAACTTCCCCACCTCAGCCGCCGCTATCAAACACGAAAGCACACCCGAACATGTTAAAGCCCAGCGCCAGCCCGATCGAACGTCGCAAGTGGCGCAACTCGACTTGGTCTCCGGCAGCGATGCTCTCGGTTTACGTACCAATCCTAGGTTTTCCACACCCTGACCCTCCTTCCGACACAACGAGTGGCTTAGGCTACAAGCCGTCTGTGTCGAATCACATTGCTCAGTTTATCTTACTCGTTTTGATTGATGCCATGAACTAACTCCATCATAGCACCAGGTTGCGCACAAAGAAATCAGCCTGATTCAGGCTAAATTTTGTGCCGACGTCGCTGCGAATCTCCCGTTCGCGTTCTCAGAACGCAGTACGGCGGTCACATGTAGGCTGGGCTCGGTGGGTCTAGCCATTTTGATCATAATACTATGCCTTGAACTCGCGTTAGCAGGTGGGAGGACAACACCATTGAAGCCGATCGTCAACGCTTCACCAATGTTGATCAGCTCCCCAGTGAACAGCCGCTCACTTTCTTGGATCAAGGTCAACTTTGGGAGTTCAAGGCGTCTTTCGCTCAAATGTAAGTAATGTACTAGTATATGCGTGATTCTTTCTTGGGTGTGAAACTAAACAAAGTCCGTGTACATGTTTCCTTCAATCGTTTAAAATAAAATCATGTTTATGGTTGTACTCTGGTTAAATTTAAGACGAAAACGACTTGCTCTTCTTTGCCCGTGTGTAAATACTATAAATGTAACATTACGCCCCGCGCTTGGGTGTTCCGCTCGGATACAACCCCGATCCATAGTCGTGTCGAGGTCAGCCGCAGAGGCACCTGGCGATCAGCTGCCTGGTCGGAACCTGACGACCATCCGTCTACACAACTGTCCGACGGCTTTCGCGTGATTCTGTTGGGGCTGGCTGCAAATCCTCTGGCACTTGCCGAGCAACGTTTAACCAATGTTAGTAATACACGCCACTCTTCGGCACGCATTTACGTCAGCGATCAAATACTATTATCTTGGCTGCTGCACCACCATGGGGACTAAGACTGAAATACCGTAGCCTAACCAAACGCCGTGGTGACCCGACACCATGCCACCAATTCTACCAAACTACTTCAGTTCGAACCCGTGAAAAGCAAGTAAACCTAGGCTCCGTGTCAACGTGCTGCTCTCACAAGTCCCCCCCCCCCCGCCTGCACCGGACTCTGATGTCTCCGGGGATGATCCAGTCGTTTCTACCGCTCGCAGGTATCCTTGCTGGTCGTATCAATGCAAACTATATCAACGGTGAGCATAGTTTTGGCGGTATACAGGGTCAAACTCAAAGTAAGCACCCAGTGGCGGTCACTGCGTTATTTGTATACGACTCTTTGATCACGCTCGATGTCGAAGTTAAATACATATGGTCCTCCCCGTGGACCTTTGGCCGGATAGCTTTCCACTTTAATCGAATATGGACCATACTTATTATATGGTAAGAGCGTTTCTCCAACCAGCTTTCATTGTCTGAATGTCGTTATCCCTGTAGTATAACCTCACCCGGTATGTGCTTGTCCCCTCGTGAATTCGATTGAACTCTGGAAGTGACTGTATTGAGGGCTGTTCTAGTCACGCTCGGCTACTCGACTTCGCTCACAGTAAGAGGCTTTATTTTGAGACGTCGAATCATTAGCCTGACGATGGTCATCAGACGTTTGTTCATCTCTTTTCGCCGATGGGCATATGTTTACCGTATTTTAGGTGTCGAGCGATAAAGGGCATATATGGATATGGTCTTATCTTTCTGGTTCTCAACATCACTTGTAAGTACTATCGGTTGTCGCGCGTCGTATTGTTATTAAGCTTCTCCCTTATAGGTATCATGATCTTGCGCGCGTGGGTCCTCTACGACCAGAAGTGAGTTATTATCAAATTAAAATGCTCGGTATGCAGCTAAAGCTTGAGCGCATAGGAAGGCAGTACTCGTGTTAGTTGTACTATTGCGCCATGGAACCCCACGTAGTTCGCTTATACGCTAGTAGACCGTTGGCTTTGATATGCATAGGCGTTCTCGCCATGTGCATCATCGACCTCGCCATCCAACTGAAACGAATGAAATTACTTCCAAATCCAGGCGAGTAATCTACAATCGTGTCTACTAATCAGTTAATGACGTATTGCTAGCTCCCGACTCAGTCAAGGGATGCTTGATCGCTGTACCCGTGGGCATAGCTCAGCTCCCATATATCGCTGCCTTTGCACTTGATACGGGCATATTCATGCTTTGTATCTGGAAGACCTGGGCTCTTACCAAGTCCGGCAACGGTTCCCCACTTATCAATCGGTTGGCTCGAGAGTGAGTGTTGCGTTCGTAATGGATCTGCTCAGACACACTAACTTCTGTGACAGTGGGACGATTTACTATCTAGTCAATTCAGCATCCTTGGCCTTTGCAACAATCGGTATACGCCTCGGCATTTCAGGGTGGGTGTGCATTTACACAATATGCGGCGAATGACCTACAATGTTTCAGCAGATACCTCTTGGCATTCCACTCGATGCTGTGCACCAGGATGATCCTATCGCTCCGTACTTACGAACCTGGGGGTCTTCTAACCATAAGGATCAAAATTGGCACAAGACATACTGGATTTACCCTTGGGATTGACACATTTATTACACCCGCACAGAATAGTGGTTTGATCGAGTTAGGAGACGCCACAGCCTTCTCTCGCGAGACCTGGTAGTAGTAGTTTGGTGGCACCTCTGTTGGGAACAGGGTCGTCATCTCAGTAACGTCTCATGGAGCGACTGTAATCACGCATCATATCAAACACTACATTATTTTTGTCTGTATTCCATATTAATCTTCAAGCCAATCACATGCCTCATCCAGACAGTGTTCGTGTGACTTTGCCTCAAGCTTCTGGGGCATTTGCGCCAGCGTGCCGTTGGTTTGCCAAGCGTTCCACGAGCCTTGACCTTTTTACACTTCGACACACATATACCTGAATAAAAATACGTAGCCCCCTTTAGCAATTGAATTGGAAACATTCCATTATTGATGTCTTGCTTTCTGGTCATCGTAAGTGAACATGGCACTGCATTAGACTGATACTTTGCTTACAGCTTATCGAGCAACATATTCTGGTTGCTAGTTTACATGGGTCCTCTACGACCAGAGGTAAGCTATTACCAGATTAAGTGCCCCGGTACGCGTCTGAAGCCTGAACACGCAGGAAAGCAGTACTTGTGTTAGTTATACCACCTCGCCATAGGACCTCATAAGTTTCGCTTATACATTAGTAGCCCGTTAGGCTTGACAGGCATAGGTGCTCTCGCGGTGTGTATTATGGACCTCGCCATCCAAATAAAGCAAATGAAATTACTTCCAAATCCAGGCGAGTAACCCACAATTGCATCCACCCCGTCAACTAACGACATTCGCTAGTTCCCGACTTAGTCAAGGGATGCCTAGTCGACATACCCCTAGGCATAGCCCGAGTTCCATATATCGCTGCCTTCGCGCTTGATACTAGCGTATTTATCCTGTGTATTCGGAAGACCTGGGCTCTTCACAGGTTGGATAATGGCTCCCCGCTTATCGGCCGACTGGCTCGAGAGTGAGTGTTGTATTCATAATCAACGTGCTTAAACGTGCTAATTTCCGAGACAGCGGGACGGTTTACTATCTAGGCAACTCAGTATCCTTTGCTTTTGCAACAGTTGCTGTAAACTTCGGCATTTCGGGGTGGGTGCCTATTCACACAAAGTGCGGTGAAAAAGCGGCAATGATTGAACAGATACCTCGTGACGTTCCATTCAATGTTGTGCACCAGGATGATCCTATCCCTCCGTACTTACGAACCTGGGGGTCTTCTAACCACACAGCTTAAAACTGACACAAGACTGACTGAATTCGCCCCTGGGTTGAGGATTGACACACCCGCTGCACCCGCGCAGAATAGTACTCTAATCGAGTTGGGAGACGCCACGGCCTTCTCTCATGAGACCTGGTAGTAGTAGTTTAGCGGTGCCTCTGTTAGGGACCCGGTCGTTATCTCAGTAATTTATTTTAGTGTCTCAACATCTCACGAAGCGACTGTATACACGCATCATATCAATATTTCACTATTTTGTCCGTATTCCATATTGATCTTCAAGCCAACTACGTGTCATATGCGGAAGTATGCGTGTGGCTTTGCTCTAAGCTTTGGGAGCGTTTGCGCCCCCTGTGGGGGGGGGGGTCGTCAGTTTGCCAGAGCCCACACGCCTCGGCCCTCGAGAATCTTGCATGGTCAGTTAACGTGTCGATGCGCATATACCCAAGTAAAAACGTGTAACCTTCTTCAAAAATAAAATCGGAAGTACTTCATCACTGAGAGTCTGATAGAATTCTTTCTGGCCATTGCGACCTGTGTGAACAAAGCGCAGATCCTCTCTAAGTTTGATCACGTGACTTGGAACCTGTTTTTCGAACACGGTCATCACAACCCCCACCTACGCCATGGGCGAAGTTCTTACGCGTCGCGAAGAAGTTGCAGGTAACAATCCTTTCTTAAATTATTTTTAAGATATTAAAGTACTAGAAAACCCGTTTCTAGCCAAGCGTGCTGCACTCACGGACGGACGATGGCGCAACCGCGAAGGCATTGGGATGTACCAACGCTCTACGTCCAACGCGCTGCGAGAAATGCTCTCCGACCTCAAGCCTGCTCAGCCGGCCCAACCTAGTAAATCTCGTGCTCGAACAAAATCACGTTCGCGGTCTCGGAGCCCCAAAAAACGAAAGAGCATAGCTGGTGGGTTTTTATTTTCGTTTGCCTTTTCGCCCATTTTACAACGCTGTTTCTGGTGTCTGCAGAACCGGTTCCTCAAGCAGGACCCTCCCGGGTGCAAACGGGTAGTGTGCCCGAGGAAGATCCCGTCTCTAAATCACCCATTCAAGCGCCACCTTCAAGGCGGCCATCCTCTACGTCTGCGCCTCCTCAGAGTCTTCTCTCTCCCGCTCTTCGACTTAAACCCGTATCTGGTGCGAAGCCCAAATCCATACCAGACACCAAACCTCCCCCGAAGCCCAAATCAAGACAAGAAGCCTCTCGAAACGACCACAGCGAACCTGAAATGACCGTCGCCAATCTCCTCAAGCAACGGCGGGCGAAGCTCACGGAGGAAGAGTCTCAGCAGGCGACTGCGAACCTAGGCGGAGACGACGAGGAGGCACCGGTGGAGGAGGAGGATGCTTCAATGGAGGTCGCTGGGCCCAGTACGGAGCCGATCGCAAAGAAGGTCCCGGCTGCCAAGACGAAACCTCGCATGGAGCAAATGGAAGATTCGGTAGTTGTATTTCAGGAGGACCAGGAAGAAGAGGAACGACCCAATCCACCGAAAGCCAAACCCAAAAATCGGATTCAGACGATTATCCCAGAGTCCGTTCAGCCCGTCAAATCGAAACCGAAGAAAAGGATTGAGGACCCGGAACATAACGCAAAGCCGGCGGTGAAGTCTAAAGGCAAGGCCCCCCGTGGTAAGAAGAAGGTTGCAGAAGATGGTGGAGAGAGCGACGAAGAAGTGGTGGTCAGGAAAGTATCAGCAGGGAAACGACCCGCGCATAGCGACGATGAAGATGAAGGCAGCGACGACCTGCTTAGTGCAAAGGGCAATTCGGGACCTTCTAGTTAGTATTTATTTTTGGTTTTCAGCCTAGTTGCCTAACGTACCCCGATTTTAGCTTCAAGGCGCACCAAAACTAAGCCCAATCCTCCAAGGAAACCGAAAGCAAAAACCAAGGCCAAGTCTAAACCTCGCAAACGGGAGAAATCTGCTTCTACCTCTGCTTCAACTTCAAGGAGCTACCGTTCTGCTCTCGAATCCCCTGAGCTACCCGAACCTCGGGATATTATGGTTCCCCTTCAAGACTCTCCTCGCCCAAAGAGCAAACTGAACCGCCGGCGGTAC
Organism: Ceratobasidium sp. 370; assembly: GCA_019677355.1. Taxonomy (NCBI): domain Eukaryota; kingdom Fungi; phylum Basidiomycota; class Agaricomycetes; order Cantharellales; family Ceratobasidiaceae; genus Ceratobasidium; species Ceratobasidium sp. 370. Next base: position 14,819 of record WSLN01000098.1, read on the forward strand.
ACTCTGATGCCGGTGCGAAGCGAGGCTGAAATGGCTGACCCAGATTATGACCCCATGGACTGCATTGGATTTGGTTTCGCCGCGGCGTCTTGAGAGCAACACTTCTTATTTTCTACTGTCACGCCTTTTTTCTTACTCCGGATATTGTAGTCGGCTCCATACGTATGGATATGTTGCACGTCTTGCTCTGCGGTGTATTAACTACATAAATTATTTCCTTTGCGCGATACGCTTGTGTGGATCAACTGGAGAATATATTATTCGAATCATACAACGCTCCTAGTTCCCTCCGCCTCCACCAAAAAAATCTTTCAGCTTCCTCTGAGCTGGGTCATCCCCCGAACTGGCGTTCCCGTCTTTTTGCCGAATCTACTTCCATGTTTCAGCGCATTGCACTCCCTCGAGTTGATGCAGCCACTCACCACGCCACGGAGATGACTGTACTGATTGCATGCAACGATCTTCATCCGGATAGACGGAGGTCCGGCCTCTTCACACTCCACTGGTGGAGGCAACGCCTGTTCAAGTTTCGTGGCAATGATAGCTCCTGGGTCACCCGGTGTCGAGGAGCCCGAATCAACGACCTCTTCATCACTCGTCTCCGACAGCGCCTCGTCCTGCGTGGCTGCTTATCAATTTCAAATCAAACTGAGAGGGAAGCACATACCTCGAGACCGATGGCGACCCTCGTCCAAGCAGTGTTGTGCAAACCCCTGAAACGACCAGTCCATCCATCCTTTTCCACATGTACAGACCGTCGAACCAGTGCTCCCAATGTCTCAGCGATCGCAATCCCGTGGCTCACCACAACCACGTTCACCTCACCCGCAGGCCTGCTTTTCGCCTCATTCAATATGGGCGCTAAATGCTGCTCAAAGAACTTGTCCCCACGGCGCGCAACGTCGTTCAGCGACTCGCCATTCTCGAACTTGCCATCTCGGCCCTCGGGCTGGGACCACTGCAAGCCGGGTGCTGGATTCCATGGCTTACCTTCACCGTCGCCAAAGCCTTGCTCCCGGATGAGCTGGGTGATAGTGAAAGACGGTTTTGGGTCCGGTTGGGCGTCGTAAATGGCGCGGGCGGTGGAGTGAGCACGTTTGAGATCTGAGGCGAACATGTGGGTGATCGGGTAGGAGGCGAAGTATTTCCCAGCCGCTTTCGCTTGCTAGTTGAAGAATCGCGCTGAGTTGCAGCCGCAGCACTAGAAACAGAAACAACGTACGTTCATGCCTGAAATAAAGATAAAGGGATGTCTTCAATACGGTTGTGTGACGTAGGAATCACGAGGTACGCACCATGGTTTGACAAGGGCGCGTCGGCCCAGCCAGCCCAGAACGCTTTCTATTCTCGCGTCAAAAATACAACACTTGTGGCTTTCTTGACTGGACTTACGAGGTTGTCGGTGCTACAAACAAAGTACAGTTTGAGTAACAGGTTAACTCGGGGCGGAAAAAGCCTGCGCACCTCTCTCCGTGTCTAACAAAAGTCAGTGTGATCATGGTTGAGTTCAGAATCGTAGGTAACCGCCTCGAGCAACCGAGGCTATGTGTGGTCCTGCCAACAGATTGTAATGGCCGGCATTGTGTCGGGTATAATTGCATATTCCCGCTGCCCGCTGACAAAGATGAGCTGACGCCCATCGTGCTTGTCAGCTTTCTACACTCTTCCACGACACCGTAGACGCGGCCTCTGGTTATAACTGGCCGCGTAAGTTGCTTTACCATTACCCGCACCTACTCCTCACCTCCATGTTTTCTCCAGCAATGGCGACCCGCAAAGAGAGCACCGATGCACAGATGCTGTTCGTTGGCAGTGCCTGTTCTCAGGCAACCTGCAACCAACACGACTTTCTGCCCATTCGCTGCGATCTCTGTGCCGCTACTTTCTGCTCTGATCACTTCCGCCCCATTGATCACCAATGTGCCAAGTACGACCACCTCAAGGCCGACCGTGTTGCCCCCAGCTGCCCACTGTGCAACACTCCCGTCTCTATCCCCGTTGGCCAGGACCCGAACGTCAGGATGGACGCTCATATTATGAACGACTGTGCCATCATGGGCAACAGGCGCTCTGCCAAATCCCAGGCCCCGCGATGCGCCGGCTCCAAGTGCAGCAAGGTTCTCATCGCACCCATCCGCTGCAACGTAGGTGTCTCGTCATACGCCGAGCCAGCCCGAAAGCTTACTGTTTACGTTGCTAGTCTTGCCGTAAGGACTTTTGTCCTGAGCACCGCTTCCCCCAACAGCATGCTTGCGTTTCCCAGTCAGCAGCGTCCATACCCAAACCGGCGCCTTCTCCCGCACCACAGTCTGCGCCCTCCAAACTCGCAGACAAGCTCTCCAACATCAGCATCGCGGGCGCTCGCCCCGGCCAGTCCGCACCCGCTGCCAAGGCTGCAATGGCTGCAATAAACCGCGCCACAACGCGACCAAAGCCGGCGCCAACTGCCACGATAAACCAACCCAAGCCCGTGGCCGCCCAGGCCTCTAGTTCCCGCCCGACTTCGTCTACTAAACCTCCAGTGCCTAACCCATTCAACAAGACCGACCGGTGCGAGCCTAACCCGCCCGCCTCCACCGTCGCTGACGTTGTGTCCACTATGGACGTCGATCAACTAAACGAACGGCCGGCGCCAATCGAAACTTCGTACCGCCCCCCTCCTATCTTTGCCTTTGCATAAACCTATCTATCGATTCCCTGCATTTAAACCTCTTCAATCCCATGTGTATCCATAACATCGATTGCTTTTGTTTTTTCTATCACCCCCTAATCCACCACGATATTGTTATTGTCTTTCAGTCGTGCACGGGCCGAGCGCGAATCCCAATTGCGAGCGTTGCAAGAGCGGAAGAGAAGAGGTGTAAGTTCGAGATCATCGTTCAGCGAGGTGTTATACTGACTGCTTTCAGGTGTTGAGTGACGCCGACAAAGCGCGCCTCGCAGAGATGGAAGCTCGGCCAAAGCGGGACGGGGACTGTGTTTTAATGTAATGTTCCGCCTGTCTCATTTTTCTAGGTTATTTAGTGTTGGTTAATATATGTGGATACCCTCTGGAAAGACCACAATGTAAGGAACAAGAGTACGGTAGTTTCGTGCCTGACACCAGGGAGGGCCTCGAATCTTGCGCTATCGCATAATGAGTCAGAAACAAGCCCACAGCGACAGTTCGAGCCAAAAAGCTCGAATGCTTCCCAGAGCAAGGTGACACAAAATAGGTACAAACAAACTATTAACAAGGTCAAATTCGAAATCGCATGCTTGGAAAGACCATTTCAGCTCTCGGTTTTGTTCATGATGTCATTCAGTAATCGTGCAATAGTTGAAATCCCTCGCTGAACCAGTTCTCTTTCCGACTCGACTACATATGACAGCTTTCTACAACTACTAGGTCAGCAGCGAACTGTTTCACACTTTCAAACCGCTCACCTTCCGCAAAACCTGTCTGGATGCCACACAAATAGCCGCGCCTTGAGCATCTTTTTCCTGCATGAAATCGCCGGCTGTAGCGCTAGTGAAGCATCCACGAACCCCCAGATCCCTTCATCTGTGATATCCTCCGGCTTCGGAGGGATATTAAATGCTGGCCACGGAATATCGCTGCAGTTCAAAACTGGCACCTCCAGCGAACGGGCCAAGCGCGTCGAGAGATCCAATCGGTTCCTGTAACGTCCGTACAAGGTATAAGCTTTTATTCGTAGCACCATCTGACCATCTTCAGACTCCGCAGTACCCTGAAGCTCTTCTGCCATCTCCCCCATCCTCGCCTTCACTGCCTCTTCCGCTATTTCCTTCAGCATCTCTTCCGCCCTATAGGACTTCTCCAGCTCCTCCTAATAGCATTCTCCGCTTCGGCCCTCCTCTGCTCGCTCTCCAACGCTCTCCGTTCTGCCAGAGCAGCCCTTGACCTTTCCTGCTCAAGCACCTGCTGAATCTGCATAACCATAGACCATACCTTGAGATTATCCTGTGTTAACTTGGATTTCTCGGCAGCATAGGCTCTTTGTTCCTGTGCCATCTGGAGTTTTAGCAAGCAGGTGTACCCGTCTTGGGAGCGGCGCGGGAATCCCGATGGTGTTACCCAAACTTGAATAATCGGGATGTATCCCCCTTGTTCTTCTTTATATAGATGATTTGACCCACCAGACGGACAGGTAATCTCATCAGTCTCATCAGTCGAAATACTCCCCACTGGATATCATTATGTACAATAACCCGAATCCAATATGAATATCCTGCCCCTTGTTGGTAGCGTATTCCTGGTATCCCTTGCTTGGGCATTTTCTGCTGAAATTGTTTTCTTGGCATATCTGGATACTTCGGCTAAACATTGGGAATCCTTGACCAACCAGTGACTTACCAGTACCTCGTCCCTAGAGAGTGTTTCTGCGACTTGCATACTCGGCCATTATCTCGTTCCCAGCTCGTGTAACTGCCAAAACGCCTTCAACGACACGTGTACGGTCCCTCTCGAGTATAAATCGAATCCACCTGGATTCGATAGTGCGCAATATTATCGGTAGACACTAGAGTAATCTGGGTTGACCTACCTTCCAGAGAATTTATCGGGGTGCCAAGTCAACAAACACTCCCGAATCCTAGCTTTCAATGGCTTCCCTTGGCCAGACGAAGAAGAAAGTAGGAAGGCTGCAACTTGATCTTTCGTGATCATGCTGGGTGAAGTCGGAGGGGATAGCATAGGCCACGGAATATCTTCAAAGCGGAATATCTGTTCTTTAGAGCTTGGCTCGACAGCAAGTGCAAAGCGCTTGAAGAGTTCCCACTGGCCCGTGTAGTGAGACCATGCTGTAGACTCTTTCTGCTGGTCCTTTGACGCCTGGTCCGACTTGGCCCTTGCAGCATACTGCCGTTGTGCTTCTTCTGCTTGTTCCGCTCTCTCTTGTGCTCGAGATGCCTCCTTTTTGGCGCGTTCGGCAGCTTCGCGGTACTTTTTGGCTTCCGCCTGAGCCCGCTTGAGGGCCTCTGCGGTTGCCTGCTCTGCAGCTCGACGTTCAACCTCCTCTCGTTGTCTTCGCGCCTCCCTTTTCCTCTCTTCTAGCATTCGAGCCTGTTCCTTCTCCTCCTGTCGAAATCGCTCCATGGATTTGCGCATTTCTTCAACCTCTGCTTGCCTTGCCTGCTCGAGCTGCCTCTGTTGTTCTTCCTGTGCTAAACGTTGCTGTTCCTTTAGCTTTTCGGCCTTGCGCTCTTTCTCGATGGTCTTCAACCGAGTCCGAAACAACCTATCCGCTTCATCCTGTTTTTCCTCAGCTGCGTCGAGCATGCCAATAACCATCTGCATTGCCACTTTTGCGATTCGAAGTGTGTCCCGCGCTGCCTGAGAGGCTTCAATTTCCTCCATTGCGGCCTTGGGTGAGCTCCTGGATGTATTTCGAGCCTGAGAGAAGACTTGGCGCATAATCGTTTCAAGCCAATCGTCATTTGTCGACGCACGCCCCGACGCCATTATTGTAGCCAGATATTTTAGCGGGCAAAAGAGAAATATGTGAGGTGGAGGCTAGGATCAGGCGAGCCACGCGGTAGTCTTACATAATAACACGCCAAACAATCCTACACTCCTTGGTTTTCGTTGCCTCATCATGGGGCTTATTGTATCCCCCGCTTCAAACGAGTAACTTCTTCAAGATCCTTCTTTGCATTCTCTTGTGCCCCTTTCATCTCTACCCCAACCATATGCATGTCCTGCTATGCCCTTTCAAGGTGGCGCTCCATGCTCCTTAAGGTGTCCTAGGGCCTTTCTCCTGGTATTTTCGATAGGCGTTGCCAACGCTACTCTATCCGGAGCCACCACTGGTCTCCAGCCTGAAGCTCATCGCACTACTTCTCTAGCCTGGTGGTTCTTTCTCCTTGCGAGCTACTTGGGCATGCTCCTTTGTACTTTTTGTCCTGCTTTTCGCCCCGTCCAGTGCCAGTTTACGCCACCGCTAGCTCTCTGCAACCTCCCAATTCGAGCGCATTTATTAAGGCGTTGAGTGCCGTTCTCGTTGTCTGTCGAGCAGCTCTCGTGCGCTGAGGTCCTGATTCCCTCGCCTGAAACGCTGGCTGTAGAATCATTGAGAATATTTTGAAACCGATTGAACATCCATGTCATGGTAGTTTCAAGCATCTCCCTCTTTTTATCTTGTTTTCGATCCACGAGAGTTGTAGATATAAAGCGTTGCAACAATACCTACCAGCCAAAGTAATTCGTACAGTGGCGGATCGGGATGGCATCGCTAATGATTATATTCATAACCCACCATCACGTGTACTCTGCTCAACGAAGCGGTTCAGCTTATATATCTAGGCATGTCTAAATGAAAAATCTCTTCCTACTTGGTTTAAAACACATGCATCATCTCGGTCTACTTCTAGCTCGTAGCAACAAACAACAAACTATAGTCACGCCTTCTACGCCTCTTGGGCATATCCTGCTTATGACTTGAGTATTCTGCCATAATTTGGCTTCCTGCTCGGGTTACAGCATCAATCCCTTCGCTGACTTGAGTCCTATCTGACTCGATTACATATTGCATCCACCTGAACTCGTGTCACAAGACGGGTTCAGCGCAGATCCTGATGTGAGCCCATGGTGTGGCTGGCTTACCTTCCCGAAAACTTATCTGGGTGCCACCTCAATAAACAATCCTTGATTCTCGACTTTAAAGTCATCCCTTCCAACAGAGGGCCCGAAAATAAGAAAGTCGCAACCTCCTCGGGAGTGATCGCACTCGGAGACGCTGGTGGAACCACAGTTGGCCAGGGGATATCTTCAAAACGGAAAATTCCATCACCTCCAGCAACGACAGTCGAGACTCGTTTGAGTAGGCGCCATTGACTCTCGTACCGACTCCAAGCGGCTAACTCCTGTTGTTCTTCAAGCAACCGGCAGCCGGCTTCATACTTGGCAACTTCTTTCTTGTGTGATTGCTCCGCATCGTCTGCCCGTTCCCGTTCTCGAATCGCTTCTTGTCTCGCCTCCGAAGCCTCCTGTCGCGCTAGTTCCGCCTCTTTTTCTGCCATGACTGCCTTCTCCTGTGCGCTCTTGACTGCATCGGCGGCGGCCTGTTCAATCGATCTTTGGTCGGCCTCGTCGCGTCTCCTCTTAGCCTCGTACTTCGCCTCTTGCCACTCGCACTCTAGCTCTCGCTCTTCGACCATCCGTCGCTCGACGCTGCGCCGTACTCGCTCGATTTCCTGCTCCCAGTATTTGTCACGTTCGCGCAGCTCTCGTTCCATACGAGCTCGCTCCCTCGTCCTTTCTGCTTTGCGCCTCTCCTTTTCTTCAGCTAGCCTTCGCGTGATGAGTGACTCTACCGGGTCCTGTTGGTTTACGGAAGCCTCGAGCGCGTTCATAGCCATTTCCATGGTGATTTTTGCCATGCGTTGAGAGTCTTTCATCGCTCCGACGTCATCCCCCGCGCCAGATTTTTTAGATGCCTCGCGTGCTAGGTCAACAATTCGCCGTATGCCGTTGGAGAATCGGGCTCCTGGTGCTGGGAGGACATGTTCAGGAGAAAGGCCAAAAGTTATTATTGGGGGCAGCGACACAGGATTAAAGCCGAGCGTCAAGTGTAATTCTGGCGAGTCACAAGTAAAGGTCGGGCTGATTTTTTCGTGTTGGTCGTTGTTGGAAAGAGTGTAGCCGTTTGGAACGCAAACATAAAAACGTTTGTACATCACTCAGCGAACTATTGAGCGTTTCAGGGTACAAGCCAAACAGTACTTGAAATGTCTCTGCGGCCAACTCGCTGTCTGAAATGGTCCTTACACTCACATTTCACTCCTGCAAATTAGTTTCCCTGCGCCGTTGACCGCCCTGAGTTAAATGCGTGCACCAATCTTGGCGCATATAGCCGGCTGGTAGCCGAAATCCAACCGTCACTTCACTGATTTGACCTTTCCACACACTACGCCCGAGTCACAAACTTCGAGAGTGTTCTCCCGGCTCACCTTGCTGTACCGCTTGGCTTTCAGAACTTATATCAGGAAGGTCTAAGCTGCGCTTGCTCTCGCTGTATCGCCCACTTAAGAATATAAAATAGGTCGACACTGTGCGTTTACGCACCAAGAAAGGTATTAAAAAATTAATTGATTAAGGGGATGTAGTATACGGCTTTATAGAATCTACGATACAGGCATCCGGTGACCACAAATACAATTCGTTTGACGTATCGTGAGTATCATAAGTCCAAGCTGGTCCGACAAAGAATGGCAAGTGAGAGAGAGAATGTGTGGACGAGAACAATAGAAAGAGAAAAGGGACGTGAGATAAGGTTAGTGAAAGCTACGGCGTTCCCAACGAAGCATGCGACGGGCGGGCTTCGAGCCTACACCGATGACGACTGCAGGGGCACCACTGTTGTTTTTAACCGGCGTGATGCTGGGAGCGGCGGTAGTACTAGAAATCGTGTTGGTGGCTAGAAGCGGGGACGATGACGTGGGGGAAACAACAGGAGTGGACGTAGGAGTCACAGTGCTAGGGACGATGGTGGTGATGGAAGCGGGCACCGAGGTCGTAGCGAGGCTTGCGCGGGTCGAGGTCGAGGATTGCGTAGATAAAGGAGCAGAACTAGTAGTCCCAGTCACAATAGCACGTCCAGCGCCAGAATCGATGATTGCTTGCTCAACAACCGACTTGGGGAAGCATCCAACTTGGGTGCCGTTAGTGTTCGTTAGCGGAACGGCAAAGCACGAGGTGCCAGTGAAGCACGCGCCCTGTTTGCTCCAGGTACCCTCGAGAGTGCAGACGGCGAATTCACCGTCAATACAGCCTGGCTCACGGGGCTCGCACTTGTCGGAAACGGATAGGGTTTTGAAACGGAGGTTGAGCTCCTGAGCCTTGCGCCCGTTTGCGAGGCGAACGGCAGCGAGATCCGAGGGAGTGGCCGAGGGAGCGGCCGAGGTGGTGGTGGGAGCAGAGGACGCGGACGTCAAAGTGATGGTGGCAGGTGTGGAGGTGGAAGCTGCAGAAGTGGTAGAGGCAGTATTCGTCTTGGCCGGAACAGTAGACGAAGTAGAGGTCGCAGCGGATGAAGTAGAGTTCTCATCGGCCACAGCGTTCGGAGGGTTACCGGTAGCGCCAGGAGCAGAAACATTGGCAATAGGACCAGCGGGGAACTTGTATTCGCTACCATCAGCGGCCTGGCTGAAGACATCGACAAGAATGCCGGGGTCGGTCGCGGTGTAGGCACCGGGGAACGACACAGTTGGGGAAGCAGTGACGATCGCTTTACCAGCGTTGGAGTTCTGAATGCGTAGTTGCAAACTTGAATGCGACTGTGAGATGATGAAAAGGTATCGGGTGCAAAAGAAACACACCAAGAAGGGTAGAACTCGGCCCCATTCTTGCTACCAGCGTTGTGCAAGGCAATAATCTCGTGACGAACCAAGTAGTCGCCATCAGCAAGTGTCTCCGGAATCTGTGTCGTGAAGGTCGCGCCCGTCATAAGCGATGCTTGAACCCACTTGTTGTTCTTTTTGCCAACTTGACCGGTCTTGAACCACTTGGCTCCAACGCCATCAAAGGTGTCAGCAGTCTAAGAAAGCTACATTCAGTCTTTAGAACATTTAGATTTTCAGATGTAACATACTTTTCCAGTGGGAACCTGCGCCATGTAGGTCATCATTGGGCCAGTGTCGTGAATCCAATGGCCATCCTCAGCAACAACGTTTCCCCACTAAAGTGGGGGTTGGTAAGTAAGACGGGATACTATAAACACGATGACTCACGGTGTAAACAAGGTTATCGCCAGGCTTGGCCGAAGCGACGACGGTGCCAGGGGTGGCACCCATGCCGCAGATCATGTCATTACTCTGGAGATCCTTGAGAGGCGACTGGTCCGTGACGCCACGAATGGGAGAGTTGTTGGGAACGGTAGAGCCAGGCTTGAGGCCATTATAAGTGATCCCGCCAACTTGGACCCTGGTCACAATACCGTGCGCCCTGGCATGGCGCGGGGTAGCAAGAGCGAGGAGAGCGGCAAAGAAAACAGTGCGGGTGGTAGACTTCATCGTGTGTATGGGTAGCGAGAGTGAAGGTTATGTCGGGCGTCCGGCGCAAATAAAAGTGGGATATAATTCGTCAAGTACGTCCAGGCGTCACGTAGAGATTCGTAAAGATAGAAAAGAAAATGGCAAATCGATACCAAGAAGGGAATGTAAGGGGAGAGCGTGAGGAAGCAGAGGCTCCGGAAGGTGAGTCTTTATAGCAAGTGGTCGCAAGCCTTGGATCTCTCTTCCATTGTAGTCCACACAACAAACGGTGCTCAGCAGTGGTCATTGTGCAGTGATGAGAGGCGAAAGCCTGACCGGGGTTTGACCATGTTGGGTGTGGGTTGGCCCAACAAAGGAATCCACATCAGAGGCGGTGTCGTTCCGATGACCAACGGGTTTTAGACTTTTAGCGCTAGCCGTTTAGAGCACAATAAGTTTATTCTTGCAGTACAGACCCAAAGAAAATGTGAAATAAAACATCTAGAGGCACTGGTAGTAGTAATCATTGATCTTCGTGCATGTGCTCCCGGACACACAGGTGGTCGCACCCTAACCACGACCCCATTAGAAGACAGAAAGGACAGCACTTTGTGACTTACCGTGTAGCCAATGCCACCACACTGACCATACTTAACAACTGTGCCGGTGGATGTAGGAGTTGCCGGAGATGATGTGGTCGTAGTGCTGGTAGTAGCCTTGGTCGTGCTAGTCACAGCGTTAGTCGTGGTTACTGGAGTCGTGGTGACAGGAGACGTAGAGCCATCGCAGGTAAACGGACGCGGGCCAGGGATAGTATAATTTGTAACGGGAGGGTACTATTTTGGCGTTAGCTTCATTCGCGGGTCTTTATATGCTGTTCAGCTTACATAGATCTGTGAAAGACGCATCAGCGACAACGTTAATGAAAGTGGGAGCCACAAGTACTCACGTTGATCTTGACACCCGGGTCAGTACCCGAGTAAGCACCAGGGAAGGACACGGTTGGCGGGGAAGCACTGCCGCCTCCAGTCACGTTAATCTGAGCACATTCCATGTAGAATTGGGCGCCGGGATAGGAGCTAGCACCATGGAGCGCTGAGAGTACATTAATATCAGGCATACCAAGATTGGAGACTGAGGAAACACACCAATAATCTCTGCGCGGAGGAAATAGTTCCCGGATGGGATACATTTGGGGATGACAGCAGTCGCCTTTCCCTTGGCATTGTACAAGCGAGTCACGCCCCACACGCCATTAGAATCGAGACCATCTTCGGCAATCTTGAACCACTTGAGGCCCGTAACAGACGTCTGCGTCGCATCAGGAACCTTGGCGAGATAAACTAACGCTTGGATTAGCAGTGCATACACAGATATACTGTGCGAGCTCGTACCCATTACAGGACCCAAGTGACCGGGGTCAATAGGATCGGCAGTATCGCTGGTACCGGCACTGTCGAGCGTGTGGTGCCACTCGTGGGTGATAGTAGCGCCAGCAGGGACGGTGATGACCGTCTTGTCGTAAGGGGTAACCAGCGGATTTGGTCCACCATTGCACTACGAAGAGCAATGGGATTAATACATGTGTATTCGTGCGCGCAGAGACAAATGCCCACGATAATATCATTGCTGGTGACGTCGGTAATAGGGCCATCATATGTAGGGTATCGGATCCCCTTTAGATGCCCAGCAGAAACTCCATTGACCCAGAGTTCCTAGGAGACAACGGGGCCCGAGTCAGCACGAAGCACATGGCTGAAACCGACTCGAATAGGCACCTGAAAGATGGTGTGCGCAGCAGCCTGAGCCGACAACAGCGCGAGCGATGCAGCAATCGCTTGGGGTTTCATGTTCGGAGTATATGCGGGTAAATGAGGAAGGGCGAAGAAGAGCGGTAGGCGGGGTTGCTCTACAACTTGAGCACTCACCCGGTCTTTATATTCCGTTCCAGGTCGCCTCTGACGACATTAGCAACGCTGCTGTGGTGTTACAACTGCGGCTGGGAACGCAGCCTAGACAGGAACCGCAACATTATCGGCTGGCGGGTGCTACTGGTGGCTCCCGATAGCCGACAGGTGACTGGTCACATTTGTACGCTAGCAGGATTTTCCACTAAGCGTGTCAGGCCCGCCAGCTTCAGCGATTGGCTATGTCGCGCGGTTCCCGAAGATACGCGAAGTTCTTGCGAGACTTCGGCAATGACAGTGAAGGATCATGTGATCTGGCACAATTTGTTTGGCGGGCACGGTTGGTATTGTTATGACGAGGATAGCTGAACGTTGGCAGAGGAAAGAAGAGAGCGTGCTCACCATTTGCGGGGTTAATCACATTTTCCCCCATTGCTTTCAGGTTTGAACGAAGTCTGAGCGCCTGCCAAGGATCAAAACATACCACGCTCCCATGAATCCGCCGAGGAGAAACAGCATCATTACGCAGCCGAGGCGTATGACCCAGAGCTCACAGTGCCGATACACGTATGTTCTATGTAAAGTCTACAAGCGATAGATAATTATGGAAACGCGGGGAGATACGGACACATCACCCTCAGGCACTAACGTCATAGCTTCAATAATTTCAAAATTAAAGGTAAGATAACCAAACGTGTGGGAGAAAGAAACGGTGGGATAACCATCCCGCCTCCCAATCCTCTGCGATGCCATGCGTCCACTAAAGTCGAGTAAGTGGATGAAGTCGGACCAGCAACCGGTGCGAAACTCACCACACCACTGTCCCCCAATTATAACCCAGGCGTAAGCCCAAATACGTCCCCACCAACCATCAACTCTTCGGCCTGTGGCAGCTTTCCAGACTCGTTCGAGCCCTAAAGCGACAGCCTGAGCCAAAAAGAACCCCACTACTCTCCGCTCAATCCCTCGGCCCATCGCATACATCGCAAACATATGAAAAAGGCCACTGGCCGTAAAAGCACCGAGCACAAGTCCCGCAAGCCCTGCCGTCTGGCCAGCTCGCTTGCCGAAAAAGAAACCGACAACGCGCTCAAAGGTAAACGAGAGGGGATAGCCGCCTCCGACAAGAAAGGTTTGGCGCAGGAGTTGGTGCCATCGACGACCCCAGAAGTCGTGAAGTGATGTGGTGATCCAAGGTTCCTCCATAACTGGAGGCCAAGCCGATGGCGATTGACCCCGCGAGACGAAGATCAAGGTAAGGATGCCGTAAACCATATTAAAACCACCAATAAATGCAACGCCAGTAGCAAAGTGCAAGGCGGTTGAGACAAGGGCACGAGGAATGGGTGGTAAGTTGGGAAGGAAAATAGTGCCGCCAGAGGGGGAAGACACCCCGGGGACAAGCTTAAACCCGGTATCAATCACATCGAGGAGCAAAAAGTTGACGAGTGTGGTTCCTAGAGTGGATCTCAGAAAGGCGGTTCTCTCCAGGGGTCGATGTTCGGGTGGAATGTAGATATCGGTGCCAGTGCCATACTCCCAGCCCACGCCACGCAGGCTACCAAGGAGCTCGCAGGCGTCTAGGAATGCGCCGTAGATACAGGCCCACAGGCCGGAGGGATTAGGAGAGGTGTCCTGGTGCATCGGATGAGCATTTCCGTTGCTTGCCGAATGCCTCGGCACGCCAGGCGCAATCTCGTCAACCTTCAGCCGACCACGAGGGGTACACGCGAACTCTACGGCTTTCACCAGAGCCAATATGCCCCACAATCCTAATGCCGGATTGAACTTTGATGATAAGTTACCGGCCGCTGGAATGATAATCAGTTCCGTGTTCGGACTCACCCGAGGCAAAATTATACACGTTGTAGACGGGATTCACCCATTCATAGGTGTACGCTGCACTAAGGGTCGACCAGATAGCAAATGGTAATATGGCAAGTCGGAGGAGATGTGTCCCCGGCCTCCGCGCAAGGAACGAGAGAACCAACAAGGGAACGATGGGCAGAATTACGAGCGGCGAATTGGTCCATGTCAGGGGTATTCTATCTGTTGGTGCTGGGACCAACGCTCGGAATAGTCTAGCTATGCTGTTGAATGTATTTGGTTATTGGGCAGTACACCAACTTCCGAACTTACATACCTGGAAGACATACTCACAGACACCCTGCGGTATACACCAGGGGCTGTTCGCAGCGCCTACGGTCGTGGGATGCGCTGAGAGTGTGGCGGCCGGTAATCATTTTTATTTGTTCGGACGCCGATCTAATTTGATCACGGCTGCTGAGTCAGCAATTGCACCAGACACACTCTCCACGTGCCTATGCGATGTCCACCGAGGCAGAAGGCAAGGCTGCCTACGAAGCCGCCCGCAAAGATCTCACGAACGCACTCACGAAACGGAAGGACATAGACAAGCAACTGGTACGTTAGCGTATTCGATTTTCTTTCATTTTTTGAGTCAATGTTGTTAGGCAACTCTCGAGGCGCAAATCTTCAACTTCGAGGGCACTTATCTCACAGAGACCACCAACTCTGGGGGGAACATCATCCAGGGATTTGAAAACTATCTCAAGCACCCAAATGCTGCCAATCGCAAAAAGTACGAGGTCACCGACAGCGACCGGTTATTTTCCAACAGCAGCGCCACGTACAACAAAGTGAGTTCGCTGAGCCACCCTCGCAGGCCGAATATATGACTAAGCTGCTCCATGCAAGTCTCTCGGAATTCACGGAGATGGGGAGCGCGACGCAGACGAGGTAGCAGCCACTTCACATGTCACCGTGTCCCTGCCCCCTGCGCGACAAGGGAGCGAAGCTCGGAGCATTGACCTGCGGCGTGATCGCGACCAGAAACAGAAGAAACGGACGACAACCAACCAACACAACGAGGAAGGAACACCTCCATTGGGCAACGTCCGCAAGAAGCGACGGTTGGCTTCAGAGGATTAGGTGTACCCGCTGGGGTATGAGAGGAAGGAGCGGGAGAGAACGCTGGGCAGGGTTCTGTTGTCGGGGTCGGGTGAGCTCTCATTAATGATATTGTATTGTATAAAACTATGCGTCGGGTCATGCCGCGCCACGAGTTATATCGGTCTTCTTCTTCAAAATGCGTACCAACCGTGCTTCGAACTTTGTGCACCAGCCCTGTCCAAGCTGCTACTGGATTCTTCCGGCCATGTGTATACCAGACCTTGCACATCATCGATCTCCTTTTAAACTCACTCAAATTAGCACCGCGAAGATGGAATTTAGATGGCGCACTTGTCTCTGCACCGCCGGTGTGCAACAGGTACCTATTGCTGCCGGCCCCATGCAATGCACCATCTAATCTTGAACCTGAGTGATGGGTCAGCCAATTAACCACAC
>WSLN01000099.1:0-31890 GCA_019677355.1 Ceratobasidium sp. 370
TGGATTTTTGGGTCTTCCAACAACCCAAAAGGAGACACCGACCTTTTTCAACATGAATTGACCCAAAAAATTACATTGGTATGAAATGCCTTTTATGCATTTTTCTCACAAAATTGCTATCTGAGTATGTAATTTTAGTGAGAACTACAACTCTTGAAATTTTGCTCAAACATTCCAAAATTTGGTGTTTTTGTCTCCCACAGTGAATATGTGCGTACCCAGTACACACTTTGCTGCAACTGGTGTGTCAGGAATAAGCACATGGCTATAGAAAGTGCTGGGTGCAGTGTAGTACTGTGGTAGCACAACATAGCACTTGTGGTGACATGTAGGCTGTCCTTTTCCTGATGCTGCCCATGCTGTTCTTATATGTTGCCATTCCACATACCCAGTATGTACATTTGGTAGTGATCTGCAGCAGCAGCAGCATTCCCATCATCCAAGCTTCCTTGCTACTCCATCTGCATACCCAGTACGTGCTTTTTCCCACTGCTCCCATCCCATGGTGCTCAGTTTGCTGTGGCTGCTGAAAGAATGCCACAGCAGTGGCAGTGCCACTCATTTCCAGGTCTGCCGTCAATGCTGCAACTGCATACCCAGTATGCCTTTTTTCTCCTGATGTTTCTCTATATGAGTGTTTTGCAAACATATGTGTGCCCTAACTGCTGCAGTCCCCTGCCCTGCTGTCCATTTTCTCTAGGTCACCTACTCTCTCAACCTGCCCATCACCCTGGCCCACCCTGCTGTCAATTTTTGAATCCACCCTACTAACCTCCCTGCTTCGTCTTAATAACCTAACCTAAGACAGCCAGCCGTTCGCTGTGGTTGTGTCTACGATCTGGCTGGTGCCATTCCCCTATGAGCGGCCGGCTGCTCGTCAGGTTTCTATATACACTGGACATCCTGTAAGGTTGTCCACTCGATCGATTAACCACAGCACCCGACGGGCGGCCGGCTGCTCGCTGGGGTTCCATATACAATGAACGTCATATCAGGTCGTCTGCTCAACCAATCAACTGCATTACCCGACGGGCGGCCGGCCGCTTGCTGGGGTTGTATATACGGTCCAGCCGATGCCATTCCCCGACGAGCAGCCGGCTGCTCGCTGGGGTTCCATATACAATGGACATCATGTCGGATTGTCCACTCGACAGATTAACTGCATAACCTGACAGGCAGCCAGCCGCTCGCTGGGATTGATCTCGCTATTCAGAAACATCTTGCCTGACCGGTCGCCTCACCACCGCTGACCAGGTTGCCCGACGGGTGGCCGGCCGCCCGCTGGGGCCATATATGCGCTGGACAACATGTCAGATTCTCCACTTGACCGAGTAACAGCCATTACCCGACGGGCAGCTGGCCGCTCGCTGGGGTTCCATATACGATGGACATCATGTTGGGTTGTCCACTCGACCCATTAACCACGGTACCTGACGGGCAGCTGGCTGCTCGCCAGGGTGCTATATATAATGGACATCATGTCCAATTGTCCACTCGACCAACTAACCGCATTACCTGACGGGCGGCCGGCCACTCATCGGGGTTGTATCTACGATCCAGCTGATGCCGCTCCCCGACGAGCGGCCGGCCGCCCGCTGGGGTTGTTACATGCCCTGCACAACATGTCAGATTGTCCATTCGACCGACTACCGACGGGCGGCCGGCCGCTTGCTGGGGTTCTATATACCATGAACCTCTGAAGTTTCCTGATGGGCGGCCGGCTGCTCGTCGAGATTGCCTTGTTGTTCCTGCGCTCGTTGTTTCTTTGTCCCTGCATGCTCCAGATGTGCCGATTTTCACTTATCCTCCAGCAGTGATTCACGTTATATCATTGAAAACAAAACATGCAGTATTCAAATTGTACAAATAGTAAAAAAATCTTATGAATGTTCAACAAGGCGCGGCTACTCGGCCTGTGGGCCCTTGGTGCGTGGTGCTTTGCGAGGCTGCTCTGGACTGCTCGGCTCCATCAGCAGCGGCGTGTCGCTCGGCCCAGGCTGGTCGCGCTTGCGCTTTTGCATCGCCTTCGACTGCGCCGGGAAATTCAGCCTGACCTTCGCTCCTGGCTGAGTGAGCAGCGGGAACGAGCTCTCTCATGCGCTACCCTCGGCAGACATCAACGGCGAGCTCCCCCTGCTGGACAGCGTCGCGTTGCTTCCACGCATCGCGCTCCCTCCTGCCGCTGGCGCGTCCACATCCATCGCATGCTGCGTCTCCCTAGCCGACTCTTGCGTCCCCTCACCCGCCCCTCCCGTTGCTTCCACTTGTTCGGCTGCCAGCTCGGACGGGGCCTGCAATGGTTCTCCAGCTGCCTGTGGCTCCGGTTGCTTGCTCGGCGTCCAAGGTGGCAGAATCGGTGGTTGTGTCGGACCGCCCAGACTAGGCGAAGACGCTCCCAGTCGCGGCTCGGTAGTGCTCGCCTGGGTGCTGCCCTCCTCACGTATGGCCTGTGAGACCGGCAAGGCCCATTCCGGAGACATCGGGGGCACGATCGGTTGCGTCAGCGAGAGTGCCAGCTGCCTCAGCAACGCCGTGTCCTGCTCGATCGCGTGTTCCCAATCCACTGTCACCAGGTCCTGCACTGCCTCGTACACCTCCCTGCTCGTCGTCATGTGGATCTGCTCCTTTGACCTGATCTGACCCGTCAAGTACATGCATGGCGCATCCTTCCAGACCACCACCGGCGCCGTCTGCGGCTGCATCATCTGCACTGGGTTGTCCTCGCTCGTCTGCTTGTCGCGCATCATCTGCAGCCAATCCTTGAAGCTGATGTGCTCCGGACCCACGAATATCTTGTCGGGCTTCTGGCGCACCCCGCAGAACGTGTCGCGCTCTGCCACCTTGCAGTTCTTCATCGTGGCCCGAGGCCCCCAGGTTCCTCGTGCGAGGACTTCTCCCTCGTCTCACCCATACCTGTGGAATGGGAAAAACTGGGTGGTGTCGTACCACACTGTTCTCTCACCTTTTCGCCGTTAGCAATTGTCCCGCGGTCTGCCAGTTGGCCTACTCACTTCGTTCGCCTGCTAACTTGGGCAACTTCCCCAAACTGACTTCGCACTTGCCGCGCGAGACTGCAATCGCACTACATCAGCCTTGTGCCCTCTCAATGTCCTGTGACGTGTACTCACTGAGCTCCCTGGAGTCTTTGGCCAGTGTCAACCACAGGCTTGCCATCAGCTCGCTGTTTTTGACTTGGAACAAGTCATGGTCGTACAGCTCGTCCTCTTGCGCCATGTGTAGTGCGTCGGCCGTTGCGGGAACTGGAAGCCTGTACACGTCCTTGAGTCCGCGCGCGACTCGGCCGACGAAGTTGTCCTGCAGCTGCCGTTAGCTGTGTCCCCACCCGGCGTGCATGATGTTCTTGGCCACCTACCTTGAGCTGAAGCCCCGTGCGAGCCAGGCTGCCACACAGCACCGTCTCCACCAAGTACACGCTTGACGTGTTCATGTACATCCACCCCACCTCTACCACCGCCTCTCGAAACAGCTGCTGCTCCGCATTCACTTGGGCGAATGCCTCCGCTGACAAGCCGACCGTCACCGCGAGTGTCTCCCGTGCCTTGACCCATGTCTTGTCCTCTCGGCCAGGCGGTCCAGCATGAAGATGTGCCCCGGCAGGTTCCCTGTGAAGCTCCTCGAGTTCACGACTTGCCCCAGATTGATCCGATGCAGCAGTCGCGAAACCCACTCCTGTCCCTTGGGTACCCCGCCAGGCGCGCTTCTCCCCTCGTCACTGCCAGTTATATCGCCCACCCCGCCCGCCACCCCAGGCACAACCTCCATGCCCACTGGCTCAGTCGCGCCGGGTCCATCCTGGCCACCCACACCGCCTTCCTCGTCTGAGTCCAGGATGTACACCACGCTCTTTGTGGCCGAAGCATGAGCTGGGCGCTGCTTCTCGCCTGGTTCTGCTGTTGGCGCAGTCGCCTTGCCCTTGCCCTTGTCCTTGGGCGGAGTGGGGCATGCGGTCATTGTCGGTGCGTTGCTGGCCGTCACCGCGCCAGCTTGCGCGCCGGCTTTCGATTTGGTGGCACCGCTCGGCTGGGTCTCGGGTGCGTACCCCGCGTCCTTGCTGTCCTCGGCCAACTAGTCCCTCTTGTCATTGTCATCGTTGTCATCCTCTTCCTCCCCCTCCTCCTCCTGCTCATCCTGCTCCTCCTCCTCCTCCTCCTCCTCCTCCTCCTCCTCTTCACCCTCACGTCCCTCGCCCGCCTCTGACCCCTCGTCCTCGTTGAATCCCTGATGTGACAGCTCCCACCACTGCTGCATATCTTGCTGCACGCCTGCCTCCTGCGCCGTCCGGATCAGGTACCACAAGGCCAGCGACTTGTCGAAAATCCTGCGCACGAAATCGATGTGCAACTCCTCCTCCAACAGCAGCCACCCTAACCCCCCCTGCACCGTCGACATGCGCTTGTTCGGTTTGTCCCTCCAGCCCAATGCCCACTCGCGAAAGTCAAACGACTCCCAGGCTTGCCGCGGCAGCACTTGCGAAAGGATCGGGTGCGTCTGCACCACGCTCGAAACCTCGCCCTTGCCATCCCAGATTGCTGCACGCGCTCACCATCTTCCCTTGCACGACTGACAATTTCCCGTTGCGCTCCTCCTGCTGCTCAACGATCGTGGCCAGGATTGGTGCGCTTGCAGTCCTGCTGCAGCTCGCCCCACACCTCTGCCTGAGCTCAGCGAACTCGGTGTTGAACTCCTCCGCTGCCTCGAACGCCTTCCGCAGCTCAACGCTTTCCACAATCTCAAGCGCCTGGCGATGTGTCAACTACCACCGCCTTTCTCAACCACGGCACTTGCCTTGGACAGCCTGGCCATCCTGCATCCCAACGACATCGCAGCTATGCACTCCCGCACAATCCTGCGCAGGCCGTGCACTCGCTCTGTCCACCGCGCCGAGTTCCTCGAGTTGGACAATCCAACTGCGCCGTATGTCCACGGCAAGCACCACCGTTCCAGAAGGAACTCGACCTGCCCTTGCTTCGGTCAATTGCTCGACTAGGCAACCACGGACCGTACTCACCAAGCAGAGCCTGGCGCTGTCGTGCGCCCCATCCACCTGCTTCTCCATCAATGCGTACCGCGACTTGGTCAGCAGGATCCCTGCCGGAAAGAACCAATTGTCCTTGCAGCCCACCACCCAGCACGGCAGCAAGGCATAAAGGCACATCAACACCATGGCCAGCCACGTGTGCAGCGTCTTCTTGGCCTCAATTTTTGCTGTGAACCGATAAAACGCATTCTGGCCCGCCCTCACGAACTCGTTTGATTCATAGCGGTACCCATGGCTCATTGTGTCCGCGTTCTCGCGATCAGGACCATGAATCCCACCCTTCTTGAACTCGTCCTTGAGGATCGTCTTGAACGCCGCAAGATCTTTTTCGATGAGCTGCGACAGCGGGAATGGCAATCGCTGTTCCCACACGTGGAGCGCTTCCCAGTGCTCCACAGCCTCCACTCTCCCCTCAACTGGGATCTCAGTCTCCTTCGTGCGCTGAAGGAACCCCTCAGCCGCCGCAAGATGACGTTCCCCCCCACCACGTCAAAGATCTAAAGTTTGGTAAGTCAGTCCACCCTCCCCCTCTCTTTGCGCACCACTCACCTTGATCATAATTTTGGTGCCCAGCCAAAAATGCAGCATGAAAGCCACGCCCCCACCGTCCTTCCTCATCGCTTGAACGTGCGAGTGGTTCAATCGCGCGTTGTACAGAACGCTCACTGGCCAGGTGTCCAGCACCATGTTGTTCAACAGAGGGTGCCCCATCAGCTCTCGGCACGTCCGGGCGCTCAGCTCGCTGTCCCTCTTCACCTCCTCGACCTGCCCCGGCCTGATGTCAATCGCCGCTGCCCACTCCAACTCCCGCTCCAACAGCTCATCCAACTTGCGCCCCATGTCCTTGACTGAGTATAATTTGTCAAGCGCCTTGGTTCAATCCACCGCCTCGCCCTTCTCGATCATCTGACTCGCCCAGCCCTCTTGATGGCGCGTAAGCTGCCAGAGCTTTTCACCCAACCGGGGCGCAAGGTTCGGCCAATCTTCCTCGTTTTGCGACAGGTACGCCATGACGTGAGGTGGCGCTTGGTCTACATGGGCAATATGAGCTCGAGCAAGTGCATTGATGGAACCAAATACTCACCATTGAAAACCTCTACCATGTACATCGCGTGGCGGAGCTGTTCCTTCATCCTGCTCACGTGCTCTGTCAGTTCCTCGAGCAACTTGCCTGCCCGCATCCGCCCAATGATGTCGCACTGCTCCTGGTACAGAGGAACACACGCAGCCCGCATCGCCGTGATGTGGTGGTTCCCGTTCAGGAGCGTCGTGCGTTGTCTCCCCTCCTGCAACTCCCGCAGCTCCAGTATTCGCATGTTGAGGTCATCAGTGCCAAGCAGAACCTTCCCATCGCTCTGGAGCCATATCTCGTGCTCCAGCTCGTCCTCGTGCTTCCTGCTCTCTTGCTCCAGGACCAGCTGAGGGATCTCGGTCGAAGGGTCATGGACGTTGACCGCTCGCATCTTGACGGCGAGCTCCTTGTTGATCGGCTGCTGCGGCAGCATGATCTGAATCAGACTCTGCAGGTCCTTTTTCCCCCCTGACTTGAAAACCTTGGCAAGGACCGAGATGTGCAACCCCTCGAGCTCGCGCGGGTTGTCGCGCTCGTTTGGGTCGTCGCTCAGCTTCACCACCCCCTCCATGGTCCCGATCCCGGCAAACCACAGTGTGGCGCAGCCGATGCGCCACTGCGCGATCTCCTTGTTGCGCCTCGCCTCGTCTGCATCTCCGATTCGGAGCTCATCGCCGGCCGGTTCCAGTGCGGCACTCATCCTCTGCCAGAGCTCCGTGTTCGGCATCTGGATTCGATTAGCAGTGCTTGGCGGAAAACAGACGCTGTACTCACACTTATCGTCTGCATGGGCACCGGTGCCGCCTCTGCCTCCACATCCCCACCCTTCCCCTTTCCCTTGCCCTTCCCTTTTCCGCCTCATTTCCGCTTCGACCCCTCCGCCACGTCCTCATCCATCAGGGCCGGGACCACTGTGACTGCTGCCGGGGTCGCTGTCAGCGTGGGACCTGGTTCGGAGCCCACCGGTTTGGTCGTGCCGCGAGGGGTGGATGCTTTATTCTGCGTTTTTGGTTAGCTTTATCGCGTTCGAAACACGTCGAAACCTGTCACGTACCGTTTTCCTGCCCTTTGGCGGCATGTTGAGGTTTTTATGTATTTTTTTCCGAGGTCATTGTGGTTGAATAGTGAAAGACACGTTGACAGGCCACGTGACCTATTGGGATCTGGGTTCACGTGCCCGAGCTTAGTCAGCAGCCTCGACGAGCAGCTGGCCGCCCGTCAAGTAACCTTGTGGCCTTGTGATGTCAGTAACCCTGGCGAGCAGCCGGCCGCCCACCAGGTGTAGGTTCTCGGTCAGGTATAGTAATGTTCAAGTTCATGTATGCGACCCCAGCGAGCAGCTGGCCGCCCGTCGGGTATTTGATAGTGCAATATGGTATTGCATGCATCAGCGACCATGATGAGCAGCTGGCTGCTCATCGAGTATATATATGGTATTACACCCATACATGACCACGACGAGCGGCTGGCTGCTTGTCACGTAATACCTTACAGCCGCATAGAGAACGCCGGCGGACGGCCAGCCGCTTGCTGGTGTTGCCGATTCAACTTGGCACTTGATCACTCCAGCGAGTGGCCGGCCGCTCGTCGAGGTAGATGTGTAATCCCAGCACCTAATTGCTGAGTCAGTGACACTGGCGAGCAGCCGGCCATCCGCCGTGGTTGGACGCATAGCACAAAGCGTCTGCCTGTCACTGCTTGCCGACCTCAGTGCTCGACGACTCCAGCAGATGGCTGGCCGCTCGCTGGTGTCGCTGACTTGTCTCGGCGCTTGATCAAGATGTGTAATCCCAGCGCCTAATTGCTGAGTCAGCGACCCCGGCGAGCGGCCGTGGTTGGACACACAGCGCCAAGTGGCCTGTGTCATTTCTTGCTGGCGTCGGTGCTCGACGACTCCAGTGGGCGGCCGGCCACTCACTGGTGTCGCTCATTCATCTTGACCACTCCAGTGAGCAGCCGGCTGTCCATCAGCTATATTTCGCATGCACGTGACACTGACGAGCGGCTGGCTGCTCGTCGTCTTATACACTCTCCGCCGGCCACTCGTCATTGTCGAACGATATGGATCGCCACGTGGGTTGGGCAACTGATCTTGATTCCCACGCCACCGGAATGCTTGCATTCCAACATCCGGTTTAGCTCAGGGTATGCAATTTAAACCCTTTTTCTTCCATTTTTCACTCTAACTCCACTTCTGCCGGCCTTCCTCCAACACACCATGATCAAGCTGTGTTTTACCATTAAAGCACTTGCTCAGGCGCGTTTTTGACCAAGTTTTGTCTCGATATTCAATTCTCACCCACTCTTCCACCACCAGTATGTCCTATATCCCTCCGTTCGTCGCCTGGATCAAAACGATCGTCCGTTTCTCGACGATCATCTTGAGCGCGTCTACGAAGAGTATCCAAACATCGCCACCAACGAAGAGTATCCAAACATCGCCGCCGACGAAGAGTATCCAAACATCGCCACTGACGGGTTGCCGCCGCTCAAACCACTGCTCTCCGTCATGCGATCGACGCACCTCAATCGTGTACTCGACCTTGTCTCCGGCGCCTACTGGGCGACTGAGTACACAGAGCGAGCTGTCTGGCGAGCGCTGGAATTCAATCGCCAATCCCAGATCCGCCCCAGAAGAGCACTGACTGCGATCCGCTGCCGGATTTTGGCGGACACCCTTGCTGCGATCCGTCACAAAGTTGCGCGATTCCGCGAAGATGGTTAGTGACTTGTTTCTTGTATCTGTGACTGGTTTTGACTTTGTGCGCAGTTGACTTGGCACATTTGTTGTGTTCGCAGGACCCTGCGAATGTCTGATTTCGCGTTGTTTCTTATAATGTACTTCCCAATCCAATCGTATGTTTACCCTGGTTTTGATGTATGATTTGAAAACTTTCCCACACCGAAATTACGCAGCGAATCCAAACACGTTGAAAAAGCAGCATATATGCGCAGATACCGCTCAGCGATGCGCGCATATATGCAGTTCTTTCAACGGATCTCAGCGGTATCTGCGCATATATGCAGCTTTTTCAACGAATTCGGATTTGCCGCGTAAAATTTCGGTGCAGGAATGCACTGGGATTCTCGCACGACATCACTACGATGGGCAGCCGGCTGCCCATGGGGGAATACATTTGCTTGACTATATAAATGAACTTTGGGCTATTGAGTGGGATATGTACGCATATACCTAACCGAACATCATGCTGTATATGTATATTGTTTGGTTGTTTCTTCGCTGTACAATATGGTATACACTCTGGATCCCAATTAAGGACTGGAAAGTTTGCACAATGCTGGTAGTGCTATATCATCTATTCATGTTCTAAATCCATCATGTAATTGTTTACATGCTATATTTATGCCTATACTAACCAGAATATCACTCTTGCAAGTAATCTGCCTGGAACATTACTCTTGCATACTCTTACCTCTGAAAAAATCATCTAATATCTCACATTTCTGGGATGATTTATATATCATTCTGCAGCGCTTTTGATGCAGAATATCATACCATTATCTATCAGCGCCATACCTATCATTTCAAAAAAAAATGCTTCATACCCTATCGAAAATCATATCAATTCTTAGGGAAGCAGAAGGCAAATGATTCCCTGGAGTCGCCAAGCAGTATGCCCCAGGTGTCGAACTGTCCCACACTGACTATCGAGGCAATCATTGACGAGCTCAACTCAATGACTGGACACTCCTCCGCCCCTACACCTCAGCCAGTGCATTTCCCCAGCCCAACCGTGATTGCTAGGTCTGGTGAGGCAAGCTTGCCCCCCATATTGTCCCTGTTGCGACAGCACCTGCTAAATGTGGTCTCAGGGGCCACAGTCCTGTACATGGTGAGTGCCATTTATAACCAGCAAACTGGATTGATTTGGACTCTGGTTGAATAGGCACCACGAACAAGCAAACCACCTGTGCGGCAGTGGTTCCACCGGCCCAACTGGTGGTCAGCCCCCAGCAGATGCAGGTCCCTGGTGCACTAGATTTCGTGTTCTTGGTTTCGACAAGCTTCCCATATCTCCCCTGAGCTTCTGCTTGAAGATACACTTGTTGAATTTGAACTGTGTCATTATGCCTTCCTTGCAGCAAATCGAACGTCAAAATCCAGCATTTTCTTCAATAAGAATGTGCCAGTCAGTTCTGCACCCACATTCCTCATCGAGCTCCTTGTGTCTTGCATTGACCTATATCGCTCCAGCATCCACAACGATTGCGCTTTATACGTTCACAACTAAAGTGTATTCAGACTGTAGTCGTTGTATAAAGCTTATCCATGAATTAGGGACAATCATTGGGCCCTGAACTGTTCTGCACAAGCTGCACCAGCCCGAGCTGACAGAGCGCAGGGACCATGGGACAGGTGCACGAGTGCATGCACTGCAAGAAAACTGCAGCTGAAGGCAACAGAAAAGCTGGACGGACCTCCACTTTGTGTGAAAAGATTGTGGTCTTCTGTTCATCAGCCGAAGTATGGCCAAGTTCTTGATGCCTGATGTTTTGTGTCTGACCAAGCATTTCTTCTCCACTGTCAACACGTGGTCCAGGACCTACAACAATGAAACAAGCCTTGCAGCATTCATGGTGGTGAGTGGATTTCCTTGTCATTGTTCACCCCAAAAGCTAACACAGCCCATCTCTCAAACACAGTACAGCAGCGCCATGCAATACAACTATGTGCCTCAAGTGTACTTGCATGGCCACACAGCGTAAGTGGGGTCCCATACTACCTGGCGATGGACTCCTTGCTGCAACAGCTGGCTGTCAGCTGTCATTGAATGAGTACATGGAGGCCCTTCACCAGGTCAGGTTGGGCCCAGGGGGAACACATGTACAGCAGCTGAACACCTTCGCTTGGAACAGTGGGTCAGGAGAAGGGTCTCACTCCCAGTCACTGCATGGCAGAAGAAGCGCTCGAGAAAGGAGTGTTTGGAGGAGCCTCTTGGATGTCAAGGCCTGTCATGGCATTTGTGAACCAGTTATGCATCCTTGTGTCCACCAGGAACCTGTAGCTATTGTTGGTAATATGGACTTCGAACTGACATTCGAGAGCCAAGAAGCAGAAACAGGATACTTATACAAGTGAGTGTAAGACTGATTCATAACTGGCGCCCGCATTGCTGAGTGGTGATGCTGAATCCAAATGCAAGCAGACGAGGAACAGAATGAGGCAGAAATGGTGGCCTCCTTCAAACACTTCATGCAGGACAACTGCCTTTCGCTGTGCAGCAACCCAAGCCCTCATGCCACCCATGCCCAAGTCCAGCCATATTGACCTCACCACACATCGGAGTCGATTGGTTCAGGGACAAGCCAGTTTCCCTTCGCTTAATCTAGCCAGAAGCCCAGCGAGCCCATGAAAGTCAAGGTGGTCCCCAGGTGGCACCAGATCATCTGGATGAACGCAATATTGGAAGGCGCATTTAGCAAGGAGCTAAGAGATCAGGTACGCCCAACGCTGCTGTGCGACTGCCCACCTGCACAAGCAGTAGAAGCGACCCGAGCAGCAAAGGAGACCTGAACTGAGGCTTGGCCACCACGGAAAACCCGATGGCACAGGGCTCAAGGAAGTGCCAAACTGCCTGATGCTCATCACGGTACTGCAGACTCTCACTCAGCAGTGGCTGGAGCAACATGACCCCTTCACCGGGTGGGGTGGGGGAGTTTCATGATCCTACCTTCTCTAACAAACAAGCCCCTCAACGCATACTTCTCGGACCTGAATGGCAAGTTCAAGAGAGCCACAGGCTGGAACGGCGAGGACACGAGTAAGGTGATTGTTGTGGTGACAAGATGTCTGATCCCGACATTGAGCAATCTGAAGGGCAAGGCTGCCAAGCTGCCAGAGGCCAAGGAGTGGGTGCTGAAATTACGTCAGGTGTCGTCAACGCAAGCAAGGCAATTTTCGGAGTCAAGTGGGACAAGCACTGATAATCACCAGCCCTGTGGCAAGGCTTGCTGTGTGGTCACCATAGATATTTCTCACAGCTTGACATGCACTCCAAGGATCCCACATCTCAAGGAACAGTCCTGCGATGCAAGCGGATGATCAGCAAAAATGACAGGGACATTTGCCACTGGCTGATCAATTCCCAGCAGCAGCGAGCGAAGGAGTGGGAGACCAATGACAAGAACAGCATTGGGGCCATGATCAAAGCAGAAGAAGTCACAAGTCAGGATGCAGCCAGGACAGTCCGGAAGTGAAGAATGCTGTGGCAGCGATATAGGAGCAACTGCCAGTGGGAACAGCTAAGATGACAAGTGACTAACGAATACATGAAATTGACTAAATAACTAAATCCACAAGTGGATACTGCAACTTCATGTGCTGTGGACAAGTTCACCCTACAACATATCTTTCAAGCACCAAAATAAAAGGTGAGTGAAAATGGGACCGTACTATTAAAAAAACCGGGTGCAGACCTTAGGGGTTCCGAACTATCCTGCACTACAATCATGCTGGATCTGTTTTCTCTTCACATCGTGGTTTCCGCATTGAAGGACAGGCCTGGCATTGGTGTCAGGTGAGGTGGCACGCTTTGTGCTGGGCCGAGTCTCCAAGGGGATGATGCATGTGTTCCTGCATGAACCAGAGAGTCAAGAGAGTTTCTCTCCGAAGCCAGCCCAGCAGGAGCAGCAGTTCGCAGTTAGGGATGAATTCCTTCACATGTTGAGGGAAAGTTGTAAACTTGGAGTGGCACCATGAAGACCCTTATTCACAACAAACCTGATAGGAGCTCGTTAGCAGTGTGTCCTTTAAGTGTGTGTATGTGTGAAACATGACTCACCACTGGGCCCCACCGCTGCACCATAGTCTTCCCCCTGCCTCCTTAACTTGGCGTCCACTCGTCCCACTCCGCCCTGCTGGTATCGATGGTCGTGGTAATCATTAGCCAGCATGGTAGTGCCTGCCGTGAGCGTGTCAGAAGAAGTGACAGCGGACATGTCTGGCCTGCCCTTGGTCCTCCCCCAGCGCCTTTGCTGGTCCTGCTGCCACTCGTGCCCCTGCTCCAGCTCCCTCTCCCTCTCCCACTCTCATCTCTGCTCCCGCTCCCACCCCTCCTCTCCCCGAGATTTGTGGAACATGTTTCCGAGGTCCTCCAACGGCCAGTCCTCATCTGGCCGAACTGCGTTAGCCTGAGTACATGGGGTTTGTCAACGCCTTACCAACATCACTGGTCGTTTTCCTGGCCTATGCCAAGATCGGCACCCTGGTTGGAAACGCTGTATGTACCATATGTCACCAAGGATGATGGCATGGATGTGGTTGTCTGACAAGCATGGGTATTTCCATGCTTTTTCCAGCAACTCCTCACACATTTGGCTGCAAGACCACGGAAGGAAAACGGAGAGCTCAAGGCACTTGTCTGGACAAAGGCACCCATATAGCCCTTCAACACCAGCCCACTGCTGCCACCACACATGACCATGGGGACCCCACACTGGGTGACCAATCCGAGCTGCTCAGTCAGCCAATCTGTTTGATTCGATAGCCACTCTCCAGGCAGGGCACTTGTGGAGTGTTGTCAGCATCCTAAATACCATGGTCTTGGTTTCGCTGTGCCAGCTGTATCAGGTTGGTGCCTTTGCGCAGGGGGGTGCCTCTCTGTGTGTCCCTGACTTTTAAAGTGCTTGGGCGTGCAGTCACATCTCACCTCCTTGATCTAAATGGGGTTCAGATGAAGCAACGCCAGTGTGTCCTGCCCCAGCCAGTTCTTGGAGTGTTGCAGATCGGCCTCCACAGTCATGTGTAGTGCCTGTCTGCCCACCCTTCTTCCTCTGTCGCTGGTTGATTGCGCGTCAGGGCCTCTGTGGTGTGATCCGCATCCAAGAGTCCCCTCAGTACTGAAGATGGTAGTCATGTTGACCATGTGTGTCTGAAGTCATGTGGGAGATGGGTTGCTTTAATGTATCACATGCTGTGCAGATGTATAAACTCATCAGCAGGTCCCACAGCAGTTGTTTTTGCCTGGTACTTCATCATTTAGCATGCAGTCCAGGGCTGGACCCTTGTGGAGTCTGTTCAATTTTGCAAGCAAGTGAGCACAATCACCATACTTTCGGCCAGCGTCTCATGTCATTTGATGTGTGCCAGGGGTCCAGTTGACAGCAATGTTCTACTTGAACCTGTCACACCATACCGCCCTGTTGTTCTCAGAAGCTCACCCATGCATGCCTCATGCCACCTGCTGGTCTGGGGTTTATCCCCAATGTCATGTCACGTGCATCAAGACGGGTCAGCTGCCGTTCCCTCTTTGTGATGCCAGCCCAACTACTCAACCATATGGTCGATGCATCACATCCATTAATGCTCATTGTCTCTCCTGCAGGCACACTGTTGGGTGGCAGGGAGTACCTACCTGTCAAACTCCTTCATACCAACCTGTGCTAGATGTCTCAAGCTGGGCCCACAGTGCCACAACCAGCAGGCACTCGTCTGGTGGAGATCCAGAGTGCAGATGCATCTGGCATTCACTGATAGGTTGCAATACTTGCTCAATATGCTGAATCTGCCAGTCAGCTGGACCTTTCTGATGCAGCCCTGCAGTTTAGTCCTGTCTTGTTGGTTGCATATCCTGGACTACTTGAGTGCTATTTACTCTCCTATGTACACATGTTAATGGCAAGTGCATAGTTCTGAACATCAATTAGACCCTGACAATGTGCATGTACATTGAAGTTATTGTATAGCAGTCCCCTGACCTGAAATGCCTTCTGGCAAGCTGATGCATTTTTCACATCATTTCTTGTTACAACCTGCTTTGTCCATGTTATTTGACACCTAAACTTTCCATCAAGTCAGTCTCTCAACTAAGGTGTTGAATCATTACCAAAACCGAAATCACAGTCACAGCTCCAGACATCAAGTACTGTGGAAACAGAGAGGCTGGACTTATTGGTAAGTAAAGATAATTTCAAGCCGATTCCAAGCAACTGTCAGGGCTCATAACCTGTTGTAGAAACAGTGGAGCGACGATGTATTGGATAAAAACGCAACAGTACAAATGCACCTCCACAAAAGCGAGTGCATATAAAGGGGTGTGAGGAACCCGGCACTTGTGGTTCCACCAAGTGGTGAGCCGTGTGCTGGCATGCTTCGTTCGTGAGATATGGGACGGGGAGCATTGTAGCGAACGTGTCCAAGTGTGGCGTGGGCATGGACCAGAGAGAACCTAAAATTGCCACTGCTGCTATAGACTGGACGACGGCCGACTTCTTCGACTTTCCTTTAATATTTTAGAACAATGCATAGTAAAACTGTGAAGATTTGGAACCAGCTAACACAATGTCTGGTCTTGCAGCTGTAGAGCTCATGTCATGCTGCTCCAGGCAACCCCATGTGCTCCATCAACACCTCTAACCGCGCAGCCTTGCTACCAGCTGGAGCGACAAGGTTGTAATCTTCCAGCGACTGACGAAGCTGAGCATCTGGCAACATAAGATTTAAGTATCAAAAGAAAACAGTGTCTGCAACCACTTACTAGTCAAAGCTCTCAGCTCAGCAACCGTCCCCGGGAAGTCCACAGGCTCATGTCCGTCCGGCACAAGCAGTAGGTAAATGACATTTTCAGGTTGGAGTGACGTGGAGTTCAGCGCCAGAGCAGATGACGCCCGTTCCCTATGGTGTTCGGGAGCAGTGGTTAAGTGTGGTGAGAAACCTGGTGAGACGCAACGTACAGGACTTGGAGATTGATTTCGACCCGGTCCAATGTCCCGGTCAGGTTCCTGAGCAATACCCCATGCTCTTCGAATGTCTGTTGTGTACATTCTGCTGCACGCAGCACCCAGTCGAGTCTACCTGTTCCCCAAGGGCTGTAAGAGACCATGAGCCAACTTTGAGAGCTATAGCCTGAGCCATCACTGTGTGGTCGAGGTGTACCACATCAGCAGGCTCATCACGTGAAACGCTTTAAAACATTCCCTCTCGTGGTCATGTGGTTTAGGAACCAGCTTCTTCGACTTCTGACTTTGGAGACATAACTCTGCACACAAAGGAGCAATTCAATAGGTATGCTAGTATGTCTTATAGCTACAGGTGCCCTCTACAATATACACAGGCCTGAACACCTGCAAGGTCTCTAGCAGAGTTGGGGAACATCAAGGACAAAGAGCAAATTTTCAGCAAAGCATAGCTTGAAGCTGCATAGTACATCTCATAGATCACATGATTTTGGGCGGGCTCGCTTTTGAAGCAAGTAAATTGGTTGGCCAGTTGTCGAGATACAGCTGTTCATCACAAACAGGCATCAGAGCTGATAGCATACAATGTAAATTCTTTCATTCAGTGTACACGTATTACTCTGTTTGACCACTATCGGCTCTGATGAACATGTTTGTGAGGCAAGGTGGATGAGGTGCATAGGCACCACTCCTTCTAGACTGGCAACTGCATGCTTTAATTGGATCAGGCATGTATGTTTGCTCTTAGCATATTTGAAGGTGCGGCTGCTTCTCTATGAGTGGCCAACTGTCCTTGTAGGCATAATTGGCACCTATATACAATAATTACATCATCGAAAACAATTAATATATGAGTTTAGCCCCAGATAAGCATAGTTAGACTCTGAAACCAGACCATATACTCCTATAGGTTAGGTTATTAAGACGAAGCAGGGAGGTTAGTAGGGTGGATTCAAAAATCAACAGCAGGGTGGGCCAGGGCGATGGGCAGGTTGAGACAGTAGGTGACCTAGAGCAAATGGACAGCAGGGTGGGGGACTGCAGCAGTTAGGGCACACATATGTTCTGGAAACACTGATATAGAGAAACATTGGGAGAAAAAGCGCGAGGACACTGTGAAAGTTGAAATCTTGCTGCATGCTGGACGGACTTAAGCCCTGGTATGTGCATGTCTGGCCCCATGATGTCCCCCACTCAGCACCCCGACCCAGGTACGACTGGTACAGCAACACCAAGACCACCATCTTCAGAATGCCATCTGAAAGGCTATGTGATCAAGCGCCTTGGCTGACCGCGCAGCTCAGATTGGCTTCTCGGTGTCGGGAGCCCCTCGTCAAATCTGGTGGTAGCAGCGGGATCCTGTTACCAGGCGTTAGCTGCCCTTGCCTGGACAAGCATCTGAATCTCTTTCCGGACTTCAGCTCTAAGCGGGTCCCCATTCCCTATCCTCGGGTCGCGTTGGAGACGACATACAGCCAATCTGCTGAGCAGGTGCTGACAAAAGCGTGGAACTACTTGTTCCACTCTGAGAAACATATCCATGCTGTGATCATCTGTGACATGTCAAATGGCGTTTCCCAAAAGCAGGATTTCTGGGCCACGATCTCAGTGTGGAAGAGAGAAGAAACTGGCGACATCGGGGAGGCGTTGAACTGCTCATGGGCTTAAACTAACAGGCATGGCTCAGATGAGGACTGGCCGCTCGAGGCCACCAAACTTCTTGTCCATGAACCTCTACCACAGGCTCTGCAGCAACAGGAGGCGCCAGCAGAAGCACCTTAGGAGGACCAAGTGGGAGGCGAGCCTGTTCCATCCCCCGTTTCTTCCTCTGAAACGTTCGCGACCAGGGATACGACGAGGGTCGAGCCGATCGTTGGCCCAGCACACTCGGCGGCAGGGCCTTGCATATTGTGCGCCGGTCAGGCCCGACAGTGAGTCGCTTTTAGCATGCCAGCACAATCAAATGGTGCATCGCTAACGGATCTACCAAGTGCATTGTGGACGAACGGAAAGGCGAAATGTCGAGAATTGATGCGACCCTGTCGCTCGAAGTCTATGACTTTCTCCGAGTCTGCCCTCAACACATAGATCAGGTCATCCCCAATGACGACCTGCATCTCGGGCTCAACTCACTTCGGGAGGATATCCTCGCGACGCTGCTGTTCATGCGTGAAGGCATGCCGGTCCCTGCACAGGCGGGGCCGAGCAAAAAGCGTGCTGCCGAGGCCGGGTCCTGCAATGACGACGTGGGTGAAACCTCCTGGGCTGGAGCGCGGCGCGAACAGGACCAGGCACAGATGCTCGGGTGGCAGGTGTGCGGGGGGTGGGAGGCTCATATTTCTCTCAACCCATGCTTAATGTATTTACATTGCAATCTCTACCGTTTTTGTCTTGGGCAGAGGTGGGCCGGAATAAACTTTCATCTAACCAGCCCAACCAACCAATACGGCAGCTCCGCCACACTCCCCTGCTGCCACAAGGGTTTCGTGGCCACAGCCATTCACGACAGGGGCCGCACTGCTGGACCTTAGGACCGACTGGGTGACGGGCAAGACGGATAGCTTGTTGCGCGCGCATGGGCACTGCCCGCCACTTGTGGTTTCCACTGTGAGGGGCTGTGCAGCTCACACTCTTGGATTTTTATGACCGACTTGGGGATGATTGGGACAGGGAAAGGGCGATGGGGCTCTGCACACATGGGCTTTGCCCACCCTGTTCAATTTTTAATGGATGGGGTCACGTTGTTGCCTGGAAGTCATGGCCATGTTCGCATGATTAGCCAACTGGTGTCAGGGCAGAACGTGTTGCCCACAGGGCCGCTGCAATGCCTAAGATCATGAAAATGATAATCCCATACGCAAGCACTTGTGATGGTGTCATCGTTGGTAAGCGTTTATTGATGATGGCTGAAAGCATGGGTGCTAGGTTAGGGGGACAGCGCACATGTGGGCTAACCGTCAATTGCCTGGAGGCCATGTACATAGACAAAACCCAATACAATCATTGGATGTGTGATGAGAAGGTTCCGTGGAGCACAAACTCCGGTTCCCAGATTCTCTGATTTTGGCAGATTTCCGCAACCATTATATGCTGGATAGAGAATACATGTGATATGGCAGTGGCAATGAGACATTGGCAAGTATCCCCTCTATATCCTGGCTGTTTCACCCTGGGTTTTCACTCCTGGTCACTGCATTCCATGCCCCCCGGTTGTTGGCTTCGATGTTTAGCATTTCAGTTCAGCAATATATACACAACAGATGCCTGGGAAGTGCTCAATTATGCATACCCAATAGAGAGCTGGCCGCTTGTGGTTGTGTTTCTCTCAATGCACATACCATTTACTCCCAGCTCCTTGGGCCAGATTCGCTGCCACTGCGTGGACGCTGGGTGGGTTCATGCCAGGTGTTTTGGCCAGTATCGGTAGTGTCTTTTTTTCCAGCTGGTTAGGTTATCACCAGAGAATTATCCTGAGTGCAAAAAGATCACATAACAAGACAAACTGATCTACCTACATAAAGAGAAGCACAAGTTCCATGACTGTTGTGTGGTAAAAAGAATACCAGCAAGAAATCCATATAGCGAAACAGGAAGCACACAGCAACCGCATTGAGTTTGTAGTTGCATGGTCAAAAAAGGCAATAAGAGAGATCGAAATGGAAACAAGCACACTAAGGCTGGTTAGCCCTGGGCCTGACCAGATAGGGTCTTTGGCATTCGTGTTTGTGTCTGGGGTACCCTTGCATGTCCCGGTACAGCTGCACGTCCCACTACAGCTGCACTTCCCGGTAGTGTATGCACATGCACTCGACCTTGCCTGTGAAGAGTGTGTAAGATCAGCGTGTATCATCACAAGCAATGTTTTGAAAATCTAACGGAAGAACACGTACTTCCACTCTCCTCCCCATCCAACAGCTGGATTCTGGCCCTTATCGTGCACGCAATACATGTGGTGCCCATCCAAACCCATGGCTTCTGCATACGACAGCGGTCCCTCACCAGCCACATTGTCATTGTCACAGGGGTCTCATGGATCGTTAGATACTTCATCACATGGTGGCCCACTGCAGCTTGGGCGCATCGC
The DNA here is from genome assembly GCA_019677355.1 of Ceratobasidium sp. 370. NCBI lineage: Eukaryota > Fungi > Basidiomycota > Agaricomycetes > Cantharellales > Ceratobasidiaceae > Ceratobasidium > Ceratobasidium sp. 370. The sequence goes on from WSLN01000099.1 coordinate 19,912, forward strand.
TCTCTAATCCTCCTCCTCTCTGTTGTTTCAAATGACTGGTAGTGCTCAGCCTCTATGCTTCGAAGTTGCTTGAGCATTAGATCCCCTTCTGACAAAGCATCCTCCAGCGTGTGGTTCAGGGCAGCTAGGTGCTGCGCCCACGCAGTACAGTCTTCGATAGCATGACCCTCGGCTACATGGCCAAGATCAGCCAGGTGCTCCAAGTAGTCTTCAAAATAATAATTCAAGTGTGTTCAGACGACATCATAACTGTAGCCCTTGCGAGAGTCTTGAACAAGCATGACTAGGCACAGATGGTAAGGCGAGAATGGGGGGTGGGAGCGGGAGCGGGAGTGTATGACTCTTTTGACCAGCCAGGCAATGGATTTTCATGCAGTGTAGACATAGTGACCCTTCGCCCCGTCACAACCTGAGTGTCCTTTTTATGTACCAGCAAATCGGGCATAGTGGGATCACACTCAATGACTAATGCAATATGTGTTGTACCAATCAGGGCTCACCACGAGGCTCCACTCGTGATTGTGGATGGTACCACATATAAAAGGCAGCTATCCGGGCCTGCGTGGCCGCTTCCATATACAATGCCTGCCACCCGACCCAGCCACACTTCGCAGTCGCAACGCTCGGACGAGGACAAACGACCACAGGTGATGGAGGTTGGCGCGCTGAAGAAAATGGGACGGTCCTATTTGTTCCCAAGCGAGAAGCAGAACGAGGAGGACAAAAAGAACAGTGGTGAGTGTTTGAACTTGTCGTTCGAGTGAGTGGCTGAATAACAACTGTACGACACAAGTCGTGGAGCGGGGCAAGTTCAAGCAGATCTGCCTGCATCATGACCAATCACTTGCTATGTACATAGGCCTGTTCACCCAGCCATTCTATGCATCCCAATGCCAATCTCATGTCTTCAATCCATCTGAAGGCTGAGATATAATCAAAATATGTTTGCCACTGTCAGGGTCCTAGTGGGGTGGACCCACTGATAAGCAAATGTCAGAATATCAACAGCTATGTACATGGGCATGTTCACCATGGCATTCTAAGCATCCTAATGCTGGTCTCATGTCCTCAATCCATCTGCAGGCTGCGATATGCCCAGAATATGTTTGCCACTGTCCATTTGCTCATCAGTGGGTCCACCCCACTAGGACCCTGACTGTGGCAAACATATTCCGGGCATATCTCAGCCAACAGGTGGATTGAAGGCATGAGACTAGCATTGGGATGCTGAGAATGGCTGGATGAACATGCCCTTTTGTACATAGCTAGTGATATCCTGAAATTTGCTTATCAGTGGGTCCACCCTGATATTGGCCACCAACATCTTCCTGTACCCCATCCAATACTGACCCTGTGCATATGAGAGTAGCATCTAGGTGTTCTGCTTCTCCAGCTGTACAGAATGACCATTAAACATCATAATCTTTATTAAAATCTTTTTTTTTACATTTTTGTCGCTGTCAGGGTCCAGGTGGGCTTGACCCATGGGTTACTGAATCTTCCTGATATGCAGCAGGCAGGTAAGCCCAAGCTCACTGAGTCCTACGGTGGTGTTCCTAGCTTACCTGCTGCAGTAAATGGGGAGAAAATCACACGGTTATGATCTGATAATGGAATTTTTTGGGTATGAACCTGACAAGGGTAGGTGACTTACGTTATGCTGTAACTGGCACCTCGACGCAGCGTTCGCAGCCACCTGCCCGTTTGACATACAAGCGCCAGATCAATGCTCATTAGCTTGAAGGTGCTGTCGCAGAGGGAGCGGTGACGATCGCAGAACAGGGAAAGGAGATAGACCACCTGCGGGGTCAGTTTTGCGAGCTTACCAAAAGACTCGACGAACTCACCAAAAACTTTGGCAAGTTCTGCCAAGCACAAGCAACACGCTGGACCCAAGCTGAGATCACCGCTCATGCTGCCGCCCCTGCTGTTCCTGCTGCCCCTGCCACCCCTGCTGTGCCTGTTGGCCCCCCGAACACACTGGCACTCCACAGGTGTTGATGGTGCCAATAGACTTCATCCCTCGTGTGGACACTTCGTCCTACGTTCCAATCAGCAAGGCTGGGGTTTTGGTGAGTATAGTCACTGCATTTCATCATTGGCTGGTGGCAGATAAGCTTAAGATATGCTGTTATCTTCGTCCATAATCCCTGTAGAATAGAGTATTTATATCAATTGTTTTGGGTATTGCCAGGTATGGGAGCACGGGGCGTCGGGGCGGGATTGGTGGTGGTGGTGAAGGGCAAATTGACTTGGCGCATTTTTGCTCAGCCAAGCGATGGTCTATAGGATATTAAAGAATTCTCAAGGACCGGCATGCATATAATCTTCAAGATCTTTAATTCAAGGTGGCTTTACATTCTACACACAGGTTATTTACAGATTTTTACCAAAAATCCGACGATCCTTACAAGATCCCCAAAGGATCGTCCAGCCCGACTTCCTGTGAGACCAGAAACCTCACCACAGTTTGAGTTGCAGTGGTAAACGGATTTGGTAAGCAGTGATCGCCCACCTGATTGGCACTGTCCTTGGTTGGCAATCAGTCCAAACTTTGTTTGGCTTCGATCAATTGGCTACGAATCAAGTTCAATAAGTGCCCTCAGGTCGCATGCGTGAATTGTTGCTCAACCAAACTCGCACCCACATCTATACTGTCTACATTCACGTCACCTCCCATGGATATTCACCACCCACTCTTCAACCCTTCTACCCCTCCCCCTGCTGCTTCACCTACACCATCCGTTATTGATTTGTGCTCGCCATCGCCTGAGCTGGCGCGCCTGTTGTCGCCTGTCCGTCGCCGAGTACTTGACTGTGTTGAGCTACGCTGGCTGAGGGGTGTACCATACCCTTGGCTTGTCTGCGCATTTTGGGCAGCGCGGTTGACAGTTTGAGGCAATCTGGTCAGCCACATTGCCGAACTCGATCTGCTTGAAAATGCTGAAGTTACAAGTGTCAGTTGGGCGTTGAGCAAGACAGAGTAGAATGCACACCGCAGTGCGATTCACCAAAAGTACGACGGTTACCGTGATGATGCCTGACATGAAGCAGATGATGATATTGCATGCCTTCATGGCCGTGCCACTTACTGGCTCAAACAAAGTTTCCGTGCGTCGACTCCATCTTGTACCCGAATCTGTTGCTAACTCGATATACTTACAGATTCTCCTCTTGACTTTGAACATGATTATGGCTTGTTTTCACCCATTTCCTTTTACATACTCACTCTTTAGTGCACAAAGAGGTCTCATGCACACTTATGCCACTCGGACTTGCTTGCAAACGCCTCTGCTGCCTGTATGCTGCTGGTAAGGGTCGATTTTGCACTCATATTTCATGTCAAGATATGTACATAGATTTGTTTGTGCCAACAACATGACTCTCAATGTGTTGTTCAACATTTTCTGTTGCTGAGATATGGTGTGTCCGACAATCCTTGGCCTGAATGAGGTGGTGGGGGCATTGGATTGAACGGCGTGATTGTCGTGGTCGTTGCTGAGACGAACGAGCCCTATTAATCATCAGTGTTGGTCATAAGTGGGTGCAAGCCGAGCCATACCTGTGAGCCAGCAGGCCTCTCTATGGTGCGAAGCCCTGGCAGGTGGGTCGCAGGACCGTTGTGCTTGAACTGCAGCGGGGGCAGTGTAACTGAGGGATCCACCAGTGGTACCTCAGCAGGAGGCTAAATCATGTCAGGAAACTGTCCAGCATTCATAGAAGGGAGCACTTATGGCGATCTTGCAAGTATGCACTGGGTCCAGCAGTTGAGACAGAGTGATGTTCATCAAGATATCTTGTCCATTGTCAACCGTGTGTGTTTTCGTGGGCCAGCGGGTTGATGATCCTCATCGCTCGTTCCAGACCGTCCTTCCGCCTGCGCCGTCGACCCATGCCAGTCGTCCTCACATAGCATGTCCCCGACCCGTTTGTTGGGCTGCTCAGCAGGTGTACTGCTCTTGACTGTCGCCAGCGTAGCCAGGTCATTGCCCCCGCCCTGTTTCACGGACAGGCACATCCTCCTGGGCTTGCTGGGGGCCTTCCCCTTGCCATGGCTCTCTGTGCTCCTTGTATTTTTCCTGGGGCGGTGGACAAGGTTCTGGCGTGAACTCCCTCACTTGGGCAGCTCATCTTTGTTGTCTTCGCCCGCATACTTGTCCGATTCCTTGTACGAGTGTTCCGACTCATCCAGCTCGTCCTCCAGGTCGCAGTCGTCCTGGAGGTCACCTTCGCGCCTGCCCTCAGTCCCTGGGATGACAGTCTGTTTGTCTGTCTCCTTGCACCACCTCCTCCAGAACTTCCAGCTATGCAGCCCTAACCAGCCAGCCGGCCATGGTCAATTGCAGTCGACGTCCTCATAGCCCAGTTTGAGGCCAGGGTCATTTGAGGTGCTTTCCCAAAGGGGGATTGTGTCGTTCCACAGTGTAGTTTGGGCAACCGCTGGTTGTAATAAAAAATACACGCAGTGGCAGGTGTGCACACAAACCCATTGCTCGCTGGGAATATCAGGTAAAATGTGTACTTGTGAGATAGGCAAGGGACGCATGCTTACCCAGCTCGGAATTTTGGGTCACTGTCGATGCGAATGGCAGTGATGCCTTTCAGCTGCAAGGGAATTTGTTGCATGTGACCGTAATTGGTCACCCACTTGCCATCGGCAACAAGGTATTTTGTTTTGCCATGGAGAGATGTGACGCCCGCATAGATCGACAGAGTCTTGAGGCTTCTGGCAGGGAGAAAAGGCATGAGGGATATTGGCCTGTCGTTCTGCCAGGCAGACCAATTGTGCAGGGCGCGAACTCGTCCTGTGATCGCGTTGTGTCAGGAGCCAGGTAGGAGAGGCAAGCAAGTGTTACAACACCATCGCATCCCAGATTTGGGTGCGAAATGAGAAGAGACTCACGAGCATCAGTGCTTATCCTGCGTTCAGCGGCCAACCTAAATTTACTCTCCATAGTGAATGTGGACCCGTTTGTTCACAGGTAAACCAAATGCAACTTTGGGTCGGGTTCCAAAGCCATTTTGCAACACCCATGACATTGACAATACAACTATCACAGCACTTCAGGGCAAAATTTCCAAAGGCTGTCTGTGAGAGTCAGCCTTTGGATAGGTGTAGGATACATTTAGGTCAGACATTGGTTAGGTTTGAAGGGGTGTGGCTGTGTCAGCTGTCGGGGCAGCAGTCTGGATAGCAATAGGTTAGTATGTGATTAGATCGAAAATAGCAAAAATGAGAGATTTCAAATATGTCACAATCAGATTATGTCATCCGATCTCGACACACCCAAGTCGTGTGGCTTGAACCTGACCACAACTGTGTCCTGACCCCCATCCCTGGCCCTTGTTCCTGCAATGAGCTCACAGTTATGTTTGATGCTGAAACCATCACCACGGCCCGTGAAAGGGCAAAGAAGGTAAGTAGAGTTATATTCCTCCCTGGCACTATTCCCAGAGCTCCCTCTTGTGAAGACCTCCCCTTCATGTTGTCCCCCCATCTTAGCCAATGCAAACTTCACTGCAGAAGCAGGTTATGATGGGTATGTCACATCTCTAGAACAGTCAGTCTGCAGGTCCAAGCTTACGAACAACTAGTAATTACTCATCAGTCCCTGAGCCTCATCACAACCTCGATAGCTCAATGGCTGAGATCAGTGCTATTGGAGTCCCTGGTGTATCCCTACTCAAAGGGGACCAAAGTACAGCAGATGGCTCAGTTACATCTATTCTTGTACGTGTTGTAATTTGCTGTGTACTTCGCCAAGCCATCTCATGTATACAATGTCCATTTTCCCACTGAAGTATTGATAGGGGGTAAATTACATTAAATTACAGTGGATTTCTCCTGGGTTTTTTTCCTGACCGAGGCACACTAGCTGACATGAATCTTCTTTGAACAGGCTTGGCGGTACATGGAAATCTTGTGACCCGGATCCTAGGGAGATATCGTTCAGCCTCTCGGAAATGACCCTCCCTGTATCCCTCATGATACAATTTATCGGTGGCTATTCTCTCACTAGTCTAGCTGTGAGCAACTGGGGCAGGGAGTAATAATAATTCCAGGCGTACTCACAGGCATTCCCTGTTGCGCTCCAACACTAGCCAAATCTCTGGCCCTAAAATCTCCCCTACTATCTTTTTCATCGTCTTTTTGTCAACCTCGTCAACCTTGGCCTCGGGCTCTGGGTTGGGACTCAGCAAGGGAGCTGCAGGATTGCGAGGCCACCTGCCTGCTGCCTGCAGCTGCAGTGCCATCCGCCTCACCAAGGCTACAGCATCCTTGACCCCTTTGACGTAAGCATGGTCCTCACCAAGCATTTTTCTATCATCCAAAAGAGGGTATTTTTAGTGATGCCGGGTAACGAACCGACTAGAAAATCACTTACTTATGGACCCTTTCTCGATGGAACTTAATCCAAATCTCGGCTCCCCCATCGCTCGGCCTGAGTTTCGTTTTTGGTGCTGAGTGCATCGGTTGATTGGGAGGTGGTGGGCTCAAAGAACAGGAGTTTTCATTGGAAATCGGCAGGGTAGTGTGCGATTTGCTGGCATTGTTGCTCACGGTTGATGTTGTTGGCAGGGAGAACAGCGGCGGCTCCTTATATCATATTTGGCCCAAAGCTTGCTTGGCCCTGCACTAAACTCGGAAATCGTTTGCTCCTGCTGAACGTTTGGGGCAAAGTCCTTGTCACTGTGGCCCTTGCGTTTCTGCACACTCGGTCCTGCCTCTTCTACATTGTCACCCTTGCTTTCGCCACTCTCCTCCCCACTGTCCTCGTTCTCACCACACTTGCCGCATGCGTCTAGACCACGACTCTTCACTGTAGAGCATCCAGTCAGTATTTTTGTTCTAGACAGTCTTGCACGCTTACCTTTTGTCAACTCCTCCTTAGAGACAGGGTGGTTCCATTCCAGCTCCTCATCGTCATTCCCATAAACCGAATCAGACGGCGCCCAAGCCTGTCGCCTTTCTTCCTGGTTCTTCTGTGCCATAGAGGGAGGGAGGGTTAGAAGGCAAGTCTCCTGCCGAGGTCCTTATGTGAACACGCGTTCACCCCGTTCAACAGGGTTTGAGAAGAGTCGGTCTGTGTCGAAACATGTGGGGATTAACATGGCAGGCAGTAGGGAAACCACATACACTTATGTGGATGAGAGACGACCAATATGTTCATAGTGTCTAATATATAGGGTTACATTATTAGACTATATATAGAAGGATAGCCAAGTATACCGTTAGATTCCCACGGATAGTGCCAAATAGCACCTGATCTGACACTTATCCTGCGTTGCTGCCCAACATCCATCCTTCAAGCATCCATTGCTACCCAACAATTACCAAACACATGTCCTACATCTATCCTCGCAGGACCAACATCGGAAAACCGGGAGTGAACTGGAGTGTACGCTGCCCGAAGCCCGAGGCGATCCGTCAAGAGGTCCTCGCGTCCAAAGGCCGGGACTTCCTGAGCGTTTCTTTCCTCCTATCCGACACCGCGGCATTACCTGCCCTGTTTGATTACATTAGGCGCACCTTCCGTTTCTCGGACTTCATTGCTTAATCTTGCTACTGTCTTGCTACTGTTTCCTTGCCGTGGTGTACACGCCCGATGTGTTTCCTCTTTCGCCGATGGCGCTGTCTGGTTCTATACCTTAAAGTTACCTGAGCAAAGTTTCCTCTCTCTCTCCTACATTATTTGCCTTGTTTAGTACTCGCGGTCTGGTCATGTTTTCTTTTTCTCTCTCTTTTCTGATGTCGAAACATAAGGCTCAGCCTTCATACGGCAATAAATCTTGATTCAAAAAAAAAAAAAAAAAAAAAAAAAAAAGCCATGACTACAACCAATTCTACGACTGTCTACCGCACTAAGGGGCTTCAGTCTTCACTCTCGTCCATGAGCAAACTCTCGAACCACGAGGGTTACAACACTTGGTCCCGCAAGCTCTATCAGTTCCTCTCTAGCCACGACTTACAGGGATACCTTGACGGCTCCGAGCCTCTCCCAATCAACGGGACGCGGAAGCGGTCGAACGCTATCGGCGCCAATCCAACGTCCTCTCCGCCGTGATTTCTGGTCTGCTTGATGACTCCCTTTTTCCGCTGGTCTCACATCCCGGGAAGCTGCCAACGCCGAAGGACCTCTGGGATGAACTCGAACGCATATTCCGTGCGAAGGACTCAAACCAGGCCACGATGCTCCTGCCTGAGCTGCACCGGACGTCGCTTTCGGATAGCGAAAACCCACATGCTTGGATCGCCCGCGTCCGCGAGCTATACGTCATGCTCAAGGACACGAAGATGGCTCGATCCGAGTTCGCCGTGTGCCAGCTGATCGTGGAGGGTCTACCTACCTCATACCGCGACGTTTCCTTGTCCTTACAGAAGGAACCCGAGGCTAACTGGACAATCGCACACTTCGCATCCGTGATCCGCCGACATTGGACACTAACCAAACGCCTCGATTACCGGTCTGGCGCTGATACTTCCAGTTCAGTGGGAGCGTTCCCAGTCTCGGTGAAGGGTGCGATACTGCGTCCGCCTGCGGTCCTTTTCAAGGCGAATGGTCAGAAGGACCCGGGCGTAGTGTCCGTCTACGGGAAGGTCTGCCGCCAGTGCCTAGCTGTGGGGCATGAAGTCGGGTCCCAGGACTGCGCCTGGTACAACTTCCGGGTCGCTGCTGGCTGGCAATCTGCACCATCGGACAAGGCCAAGAAGAGGGAGAAAGGCACCGCGAAACAAGTCAACGCCGCGGAATCGCAGGACAACCCATCCGTCTCCTCTGCCTCCTCGTCCACGTCTGATCATCCAGCGAGCTCCCCGGCCACACCGTCGTCTCATTCTCTTGCCCAGGTCTACCCGGTTTTGGTTGAGGAAGGTGGCGTAGAGGTCTACACTGACTTCGCCTGCAGCTATCCTGCCATCGTCGATACCCCTGAATCGATCTCGGCAGCCGTGGCGGTTGATGCGCGCGCTGATGACTCGGTCTGGTGGTGCAAAGTTTGGATTGGAGAACGGGTCTGAAGATGGGGCGAAGTGTTTTCAGAGCTGGGAACATCGAGGTATGAGACCGTCGAGACAGAGGCTTCATAGCCGTTTGAGTGATCTTCGGGCAGCCCGTGGTTTGGTGGTGGCAGTGGAGACTAGACTCGGGGCTGGACGAGTTGCTCGAACGCACACTCGACTCCAACGCGGAGATGTACGAGGTTGGTGAGGGAGGGAGGTCTGACCGGCGATATGAATGGATTCATCGATGCTGTTCCGAGAGCTGTCGAACAGGTTTTGAGAGAGCGGGTGGGGAGCTGTCGGAGAAAAATGCGAGGCGAATAGGTAGGCGGTCGTTTGGGCCGCGGGGAGGTCTTGGCCTGGAACAAGGCATTGGTAGAGATCGCGTGAATGGGGGTAATACACACCGTTACGAGAGAATGAGACATATTCATTGGCAATGTGTTGCACGCTGATAAACTGGTCCGAGCTGGCACATGACGTTATTTCATGCGGCACATGAATAAAATACGCTCTTACAGTTGAGATTGATCGTCCTTGGACAGGGGCGGACGCCACATGGCGGGCGGACTCGGGCGAGGAGCAGGCTCGTGAGCCCAGACGACTGGCCGACTCTGTGGTGGGCGGCGACGGCGACGGGACAGTCGTCGAGGGCGGGGATGACATTTGAGCCTCGGGGGTCTTAACCGTTTGGCGTAGCATGAGGACCTCATCGCGCAAGAGGGCAACCTTGCTTTTCTCGACAGGATCGTAGACGCACTGGGAGTTGGAGCGGATGCACCGGTCGCAGGCTGGCTTTGTCCCGCTGCGTTTCTGTCTGACAGGGTAAGTGTTGGTTGTGCTAGTCGGCAGTGGCGACGCACCAGCTTGCGCCGGCGACACTCATGACAGCCCTGCGGTTCCTGGGAGCTGGGGATGGCGACCCGGGGATGGCGACACCAGGGACAGGACACATATGGATGGGGGGGGGGGGAGGGACTGGGCGGTGTTGTAGTTGCTTGCGGTGGCCAGGTGAAAGGTCGCGCTGTTGGTGGGGGTGTTGTCCTCGCTCGACGAGGGCCCGGATTGGTGATGGTCAGGACGTCAATTGCGCGGCACCCTCTACGGTGGAGCGTTACTTCACCAAGTGAGTCCTGCACTACAGCCATTGTCGTTGAACCGTGTGCCAGGTGGCATGGGTGTAACACCCGCGCGGGTACGTAGCCGTCAACGAGGAGTACAGCAACACGCGGTCAGGTAACGACGATTGGCTCTGAAAACCCCGGCTCTACGGGTACGGGGCGACGGGGGGGGCAGGTTGCAGATACTGGAGTCAGTGCCACAACGACGGCTTTGGCAGCGCACGATTGGCAAAGGTAAGTTGGGAGACCAGGAAACACAATAAACGTACCAGATCCATTCTGCAACCACACGTCACGTTTGTTTGAGCACCAGCGAAAAAAATCGCAAGAATCGATACCATAGTAGTCGAAACGCCGAATTATACAGGTTTTCAATCAGAATACGCACGATCGAGGCAATTTAGTATTGTGGAAACTAGTACACCACATGCGAAGATGGTGGGAAAGAACAAAGTGCGTCAGTCACGTGATTAAAAAAGAGTGACCCGATGCACAGAAACCTGAACGCACGAACATATTCAACAATGAAACACTATGAATATAGAAAGTGTGCTTACAGTATCAAGATTCATTGCTGTTCGACATGTCAACAAAATCAGCTCGAGCGTCACTTCGGTCAATAAGGAATCGACGGTTGCGAGGCAGTACAGTAGATTTTGGGACGATTCATGCATCTTAGACTCCAAAGATGTGTTCATGCATAAACACCCATCTAAGATGCCCCAATCATCATGGTTGAGTATTTCAAATAGGACCAATGGATGTGAATATGATCCTGAGAATGAACATGAACATGATCATAAATATGAGTGTGAATATCAATATCAATATGAACCTCCGCCTATATAAGGCCCGGAACCTTTCTCCTTTATAACCGCTAATCTACTTGTGTTACAGATTGTTCTCTCTACGCCAACGGGGTCGGCGAGTGCCATCCCTGCTATTAGCATGGCGTCTTGGGGGGGGGGGCAGAAACTAAGCGCCGGACGTACAGGCTAACACGACCAAGCAGACCCACCCACCCAGAATATGGAAATAGATCCAGGATCCTTCCAAGCTTCGGGGACTGAAGCTGTCGGGATGCCACTGCGGTGCCCAAGTGTTATCGGCGTACTCAGGCCATGCTTTGTGAGAAAAAGAAAAAGAGGGAGCAGTAACATGCTAAATGACAAAGCTTGCCTTATATGGGCGCAGATAGCCCCCATGTCCAGCGCTTAGTTTCCGCCTCTAGGGAGGACTGGGGCTTTCCCCCTGGGAAAAAAATGAGAAAATCTGGCGTTAAAACGTTTACCCACCAAGTTCCTTTGTTCTTTCACCATTTCGATCGTTTTACCTGGGGGAAAGCCCCAATCCCCCTAGAGTGCACCCCTTTACGGCGTCTAATCCTTTCTTTGGCTGCTGCGATTGACTGATGCATCGCAGCGTGTTGGCATATAACTTGCCTCGTTCTGGCTAACACTGTCCTCACTTTACTTCTTCCTTAATGGCGCTGCACAATACCGCTGTCGACAGTGGGGAGTTTAGACATCGTTTGAAAGGTACACTCGCCTATCGCTTCTCTAGGTTTTGTTACGTATCCACTTTTACAGAAATCAGACTCGGACCATTGAAATCAAGCCACGACATCAATATTACTTTGTTTGTAGACAGCAAGGAAGCCTACAAGCTACCGAGGGTCAAAGGTGGTCGGCTGCTTTGCTGGAGTGACCTTTGCTTGCCATGGTGAGAAGGCTCTCGTGCACAGCTGCTCAGTGCTAACAGCTTGTGACTTGTAGCGATGTGTCCAACACCTCGAAAATTACGATCCAAATTACTGAGATGCGCATACGGAATTCAACCGAGGAGGCTACGTACGAG
>WSLN01000100.1:0-12046 GCA_019677355.1 Ceratobasidium sp. 370
AGCGGGAGGTACTCGACCTGGCAACAGTCAGTATCGATTGGTGCGCCTAGTAGTCGACTTACCTCGAGCATGATTCCTTTGTGTACGGTTCCCTGCGCGATGTACCCAATCCTTACAAGCCAGTCTGTCCCTATCGCACATGTGAGGCCATCTATTATCGCCGTAGTCGGCCGCGGAGCCCACTTGGCCTTGACTTGGCCGAGGAACTGCTCAAACGTAGCGGGCGGCTTTAGGGATGTAAACGTCGTCCGAAAGTGTAGCGGGAGAGGAATCTGCTCGACTTTGGGTGGTGCTGCGCTAGGCTCTTGGCCGGCGGCGTCGAGAATGATCACGTCGTCATCTTCAACGAGAGGGGGTTGTGCGGTAGCAGCAGCAGCTTCGGTCGCAGCTTGCTGTTCGACGCGGATCTTTTCGAGTGCGGCAGGGCGCTCAAGAGACTTGCGGTCTTCGAGCAAGATATGGGTGTTTTCGCCGTACTGAAGCGTGTATAGGAAACTGGTGGGGGGGGGGGGGGTCAAGCCGGGCTGACAACGGCAGACGTGCACATTCGAACCTACCGGTCTGGGTGCACGCTGGAACGATAGGATCGCGCGAAATGTTTCCAACGGCTTCGTTGTTCAACCTAGGGACAGACTTAGCAGACGTAAAGAAAGTAGTGGGTTCAGAGCACGTTTGGAAGACTCATTATGTGCCCAGCGATTTGATTCATCGAATTAAGCGGTGCTGACGACCATCGAACGATGCTGACATCTTACACTTAGGGTCAAGTAGAGAATGCGGGTAGATTCCGTACCAAGTTACACCCATGATACACGACGAAAGAATGCCTTTTTGTTGCACGCGATGCTCGCGCAAGATGTATATAAACACGGCTGCAACGATACCAACTCTGCAACCAGGTGCTTAGGGAACAGCGCCACGGTTGTTAGTCTTTGCTACCATGAGACAACGTTGTAGGCACCTACCAGGGATATTTTGACGTTTCCGAGCGCGTGCCAACGGCGCTAGCGGGCGACTTTGACTGTGGCAGCTTGATGCGGGGCTCAACACGGATCAACTGGAGTGATAGACTTAGCGCCGAGCATGGGGCCACGTGGGGTGTTGTGGGGTTTCGAACTTAACATGACTCAACGGCGAAACATACCACCAGCCACGGCAACATGAAGTACACATCTTGTTCACTCAGGCATGTGAGCAAGATAGGAAAGAGCGCTAGAGTCTACTCTACGGGAGGGGAGCCGCTAGTTTCATCTGGGGGCCTGCATTTTTATCGGAACAAACAAATGGAGGTATATGCCGCCAAGCCGGCGCATAGGCTTTCACTCAGACAGCTGGTAAGTCCCGGAATATTCCAGGAGCCTCATGCGTCGACTAACGGTAGCCACGCTAGCTTTTCTTTGGCCGACAGATGGACGAACAACGCATAATCAAGGCAAGTACCACCGTACGGGAGGATCGTACTCAGCTCAAGCTCCCCCTGTCAGAGCGCCAATTATGTCAGAACGGAGCTGCCTGTGAGAATAGCACATAGGATTAGAGACCTGCAATCACTACCTTACGTAGTAGTGAAACAAGAGTGGGTCGCCAAGGTTTACGAGGTGAGTTCAGGTGATCGCACAATCACCGCACACTCATGTTTGCTCAGCTTTATTGGAGCGCGTTTGAAAAGTGCGGCTACCCACCTTCCTGCCGCCTGTCCTCTGACCTGGTGCCCAAAGGCTCCGGAAATATCCAGAAATACACACCCAGGAAGACAACCAAGAGTTTTGCAAGTTCCTCCGGACGATATTAAACGAACAGTGCGCCTCGTTTCCCCCCTAACCACGAGCTTCGTTTGACGATCCAACCAGTGCCCCGGTCATCCCTTGGATATCGCTGGGTTTATCTCTGTCTTCTCACCACCTGGTTCCGGAGCAACTGGACGCATTCATGAGACGCATGTTGGTATCTCGGATATCTCGCCGCGTGCTTGCAGAGCACCATCTCGCTCTTACCGACGGACTTGCCCGACAAGATACATCGCCTCAACGATCGCAGGTTGGAATCATCCACACAGCGCTGGATGTAAAGGGTAGCATCCAGCGGTGTGTGTCGCTACTGCAGGAGCGTCCCCAGGGCTCGGACGCCAATTTCGAGGCATTGAGTGACGTCCACCCGGCGGACTCACTGGCGCAATCAGATTACCGATGGCCAGAGGTCATCTTGGATGGAGACCTGGACACGAAATTCGCCTATATTAAAGAGCATTTCGAGTACATTGTATTCGAGCTCCTGAAAAACGTGAGTCGAATTACTCCGCCTTGCACCATGTGTGTACCAAGCCCACCCATCCCATCGCCGCGTGCAGGCCATGCGGCACACGGTCCTGCGAAACGGGGGCGTGGGCGAGCCAACACCTATCCGCGCCACGATCGTGGCAGGTCCCGACATCATGAACGTGCGCATCTCCGACCAAGGTGCGATCTCACTGTCTCGTGTCCTGTCCGTGTACCCATCCGTGTACCCACTGACAACCCTGGATCGCGCAAACAGGCGGGGGGCTCCGATCGAGTGCACAGGCGCCTCACGACGATATGTTTTCATTCTCGCACGTGCGCAATGCGACGCGCCTGCATGACGAACGTCTCGGGGCACTGAGGCACCTCAGTTCGAGCGGGCGCGGTCTGCGCGCGACTGTCGACGAGCAGCTCGATCGATGGAACGCCAACCCGGGCTCTGGCGCGCCGCCGCTTGTCGGAAGAATGGGGCTCGGTCTACCGCTGAGCAACGTCTATGCTACCTACTTTGGTACGTGCAGTGTCAGTGAATGAGATCGGTAGACTGAGATTGAGTTTGGGCAAGGCGGATCGCTTGATCTCGTCAGCATGGACGGGTGGGGAACGGATGTCTATCTCAGGCTTCCGCGTCTCGTGAGTGCTGCGTGGCTCGAGAATCGTGCATATCTTTTGACGCATCTTGTCTCAAGGGCACGAACCTGGAAGGTCTTGAGGTTTAGACAAGTACAGCCGGGTGGTCTAGTCCATGTGGGGATCGATTTTCATATGATGAGGGTGTGATATCTGTGAACAAAATGCCGCGCATGGTGGTTTTTAATCTATCCATATACGCCCAGCGTGCTTTTTCTGTTATAGCTAGAATTTGATTTATAGCGCCGTCACGTGATCGGACACGGTGGACGCGGATCGAGATTCCTTGGTTAGCGCTCCCTCCACAGCTACGTGCCATGGCGGAGAAAAAGCCGCGGACGCGGAAGAAAGTAGCGGCCAAGGTAAGTAGCCCATGCGAATGAGGATGGCTCGCTCATGTTAGGCACGCATTGCGAGTTAGGCGACAAAGGCAACCAGCGCACAACAGCCAACGTTGCTCACACTATTTGGTGGCAAGCGGCCTGCGACCGACGAGAGCGTGATAGGGATTAGCTCAGACACCGATGGGGGTGGTCCGTCAGAGGCGGAATCGGTCATTGACGTAGTTGGGAGCTCTCCACCTCCACCTCCGCCCTCGCAACGAACCAGGGGAAAAGGCAAACGAGCGCGTCAGCCAGAGCGCGAGCCCAGTGAGCCTGCTACTTGGTCAGCCCAAATTGATGTACCAGCTGACCCAGCTGTCTTTGAACGTTTCACCAGGCCCACCACACTCTGTCCCCAGTAGCCCGTCGTCGGCTCCCACCCGCGCCACATCCCCGCTGCCACCCATACAACCAACCTTCTCATCAACAAGCACAGATGTGTACAGCTCGCTCCGACGATCACGCGCACGATCGGTTGTTGCTGTAGACGAAGATGCACCAAAACCAACGAAGGGTCGAACTCTGTTTGCGGTTGTACGCAAGAGCCGGGGTAGGCCGGCTTTGGGAGACTATACCCCGACAGAAAGCCAGGAGGAGTTCGAGGGGAGCCAAAAGGCACCAATTGAGATCCTGGAGGAGGAACCGGAGCCTGTGGTGCCGTTGACGAGCGCTGCAGTGCATGCGTTTTTCAAACCGAGGAAGGATAAAGAAAAGGAGAAAGAGAAGGACAAGGAAAAGGGGAAGGAAAAGGCGGCGGGCGCCGCGTCGGCTGCAACCTTTGGTGCCAAAACCAAGGCGAGCAAAGCACGACGGGACGGGGATGGGCTAGACGCACCGTGGCCGAACGCAGAGGGCATGCATGCCAGGGTGAAGGAGGATGAACGGCTCGAGACCAGACCATGCAGCGTGCCACGTCGAACGACAATCCCCAAGCCTACTTCCAACCATGTTACGGACGAGCGCATCAAAGCGTGGGCGAAATCGTATGCCGAACGACCGCCAGATGATGTGCTGAATTTGTCGCCCGGTTGGTTTGATGCCTGGGCGGGACTGCGCAACGCGACATCTTCCCCTAACGAAACTATCCCCAAAGAGTACGCGACACATCCTGCGATTGCGCGATTGCTGGGCCCAGGCGGCGCACAGCATGCCCTCGCGCCTCCCGCCCGAGCGTGTGAGGTGCTTGGGAACGAAATACCTACGCAACAGCTGGCGGACTGGCTGAAATCGCTCAAACTACGGAGCAAAGAAGAGGTGCTAGTCGAGGCAGAAGGGAAACCACGCGAACGGAGGGTAATTGTGAGAAATGTGGATCGACGGAAACGACGGCGGGTGGAGAACCAGAACGAGTACGATCCAAGCTTCGTGGTGGACGATTCCGAGGATCCAGAGGACGTCGAGCTGACTGTCGAGCTCGGGAACACGTTTGTCATCACTGGCCCACCGGGTACCGGAAAAAGCGCGGCGGTGTATGCATGCGCACAGGAGCTGGGCTGGTCGGTGTTTGAAGTGTACGCGGGGATCGGACGGCGTGGTACAGGCGCCAACGGGCTTTCATCATTCATCGGGAGCGTCGGGGCAAATCATACTGTTGGTGGAAGCGGAGACGGCGGGGTGCAGCAATCGCTAATTCTGCTGGACGAGGTGGATCTTGTGTTTGAGCAAGACACACAATTTTGGTCCGCAGTAGTTGGGCTGGTGCGCGAGTCGCGACGGCCCGTGGTGATCACCGCCAACGGTACGTGGTCTGATTGCGTGAATGTATGCGAGCGAAAAATAGAGATTGCGTTGGACAGATCTATTGTGTATCCCACCCGACGACCTACCGGTCCACCGGTATGTCGAGTTTCAGGCGGCAGATCCAGGACTAGTGGGATCGTACTTGTATGCGCAAGCACAGGCAGCCGGGTGTGCGCGTGTGCCGTCACAAGCACAACTTCGGAAAGTGTTCGAGGCGACGGTGCCAGCACCACGAATACCAGATTTTGCGGTGCCGGATGCGCCACAGCATCCACTACCGTCGCAATTGGACCGAAGCCCCGACCTGCGGCGCGTGCTGGAAGATATGAAGTTTTGGCTTGTGCATGGACCGGTCGAGCGCATGTATGCGGAAGACGCGCCGGAGGATGTGCGCGAAGCGTGGGCAGCGTGTGGGCGAGACGTCATGGAGTCTGTAGGGGATTGGAGCGCAGACGAGATCGTGTGTGGGGATGGGGACGCCCCGAGCGCTGGGCTATACCGGCTATGGAAGTTTGCAGATAGTGTGTCGATGGTGGATGCAGGACTGGAACGGCGATGGACGCGTCAGATGCAGGTGGGTGTATGCGATCCGGCTGGTGACAGAGGGCTAACGGTTGACAGGCTGAGGAAGTGGACCGATTCGCGCAAGGGGACGACGACGAGGTTCGCGCGGGTCAATTGTGCAAGCCGTGGGTGCGCTATGAGCAGGTTGGAATTGCCGAGTTTTGCCGGGACGCGGAGATCGCGCTAGAGGCCGCCTGTACGGCGCGGCGAATGCTGGAACGCGGTGGGGTAGGCAGATACGCGCGGGGAGGGCTGGAGCGGCGGCTGGGGTGGGACAGTCGGCAGCTAGAAGAGGCACGGGCTGAGCACCAGGAGCAGCTGACGACGTTCCTGGATGCAGGGCTCGTGACCGCGTCGTCGCCACTGCTGCCACGCGCCGCGCTCGTGCTTGACATCATCCCGGCGGTGCGCACGATGGTGGCGGCTGACGAAGCAATGATCGCGAGCGCGTCGCGTGTAGTGCGCGGGCGGAGTGTGCGGACGAGTGCACGGGTAGCAGCAGGGGCAGCGGGAAGCTTCCAACAAGAGCGGTACATTGCTCTGGGCAGGGAGGAGCTCGTGGCTGTGCAGAAGACGGCATATGTAACGTAGCGGAAAGAGCAACAGATTGCGAAAAGCGAGAAGCGGGATTTGCAAATGAACACGCGAGTGATATTTAGTGCTGATCGTTGGCGGAGAACTCAACCACTCTGCACCATGCCCGCCGACGACCGTGGGTCGACGACTCCCGCCCGTACCACCCCAACCCCCAGTCCCCGCGACGGCGACAAGCCCCGTCTTACGTCGCTCGAGTACCTCCAGCTCACCCAGCGCTCTGGTCGAGGCTCCATCACAGACCCGTCCCTCCACGTCTCCCAGCAGCCGCTCTCGCCCCGCCAGCGCGCTCCTTCGCCCCTGCGTCGCTCGCCACAAGGTAATGCACCCAGTAGTCCAGCACTGTCAACCCGCTCATACTTCCCAGCCGACAAAGACCGTCGTCGAACAGAACGCGACTATGAACGCGATGAAGCCGCCGACTCTCCTGGCCCCGACCTCCACCGTCCCTCACAGGCCCTCGACTTCAATTATAACATGCGTCGACACTCGATCGCCACCGTCCCTCGCATGCGCCCGGGCCGTGACCTTTCTCCCCTGGCTCGCTCCCCCGACAATGCTCTCACCCACCAGGTTCCTTTCCTCCCCCCACCCCCGCTTTCTGGCCAAAAGCGCAAGCTCACTACTGATCGCCCCTTCCCCGTTCCTCTAGGCCCAGATGACGCTCCGCGCTTCGCTGGTGCCATGGCCCCTCCTCCTGGCCTCGACCAGGGCCCTGCGCTCAAACGCCGCGGCTCTGCGTTTGACCCGCGTGTTGGGAGCGGGATGAACATGTACGAGCGCCGCGACTCGATCGGAGGGGCCCCTTGGCTCGCTGACCGTCGTGACTCGACCGCCTCGCTCTATTCTAACACATCGATAGCCTCCAGCCTCGGATATACTACTGCCAATTCATCCACCTACTCCCCCGACACTCAGCTGCACAACGGCAACAAACCCGGCCAAGTCTATGCCTGGCCCGAAGCCAATGGAAACAATGCCCAAGGCGAACTCCCCCAGCGCTCTTTCCCCTCTTTCTCTGAGACTCATTCGAATGGCAACGGCCAGCCCTTTGTGGGCAACAATGACCAGCCCCGTCCCCCTATTCAACCCGTCGCCGTCCCATCCCTGCCTACAAACGCAAACCACACAAATGGCGAACGCCGTGCGTCCGGCTCGAGTGGGAGTGATGCTCCCTCACGCCGGAGATCCCAGGACGGCACGCCTGAGGCAGCATCGCAACCAACCGTGCCATCTTCAGAGGGTGGGACCGGTCCACGGCGAGATTCCGTGTCAAGTACTGCCAAAGACACGCCGTACTCGCGTTCACCCGAACTACGAGTGTCTCACAAGCTTGCGGAGCGCAAGCGGCGGAAAGAGATGAAAGACCTGTTTGATGAATTGCGAGACCATCTTCCTGCAGATAGGGGCATGAAAGCTAGCAAGTGGGAGATATTGAGCAAAGGTACGTTTCGCTGTGTCTGCTCTCCCGCGTTGGCCTCATGCGTGTTGTGCAGCGGTCGATTATATTGGGCAGCTCAAACAATCATACGCTGAAGTTTCCCATGAGCTCGATCTTACCCGGCACGAGCTCGAGACTCTTCGACCTGGCTCGCTGGCAGCCGGGGCCCATCATCACCACCACCCCGCACCTCATCACCCCCACCCCGGATACGGTCTCCCGTATACGTACCCAGTCTCTGGTCACTATCCAGTCCAGCCTGGTTCTGCGCTAGGCGCTCCACCACCAGCATCAACGCAGCAACCACCACCCCCCGCATAGGTGCGACGCGTGGCTTGGCTCGTCATGCCCTCCGATCGATCTGGAGCTTGAACCGGTGCGGGCACCCCCCGAATGCTGCTTTTTCTGCCCTTGCAACTAGAACCAATTTGGTGCTATGATCACTCGGCCTCCAGCTTACGATTGAATATGATATGATATGTCAAAAGTTTCTTGGAACACATGGGCTCTGTCGATTGTCGCGGCCTCGAGCCCCAGCTATGCCTCCTCGCCCCTCTATACCCATTCTTACCCTTTACTTCCTCTATCTATTGGTCCCCTGGTTCTACGGCCCCTTTCTGTTCGTTTCCTCGGCCTGCGTTTCTTTATTTCTTGATCCCCAGCTGTATCCTTTCTTGTTTCTATCGGTATTTGTCGCAGACTCCGACTATTATATATTTGACGTCCCTGTGTACGCAGACATTTTTATCGCCATAGTGCCCACCTTGACTATCGGATTTTCGTTCCACCAGTCGCGAGACCATTATGCGGACCGACGGACGCTCCTCGGCTCGGGGCGGACACGTGGGGCAGCTGTCCATGTCTCGTGAAGCACACGAGACACACATGGCTTTTTCCCGGCTTTCTCGCCACGCGATTTTTCCGACAGGCAACTTTGTTCGAGAGCTTCTCGATGAAACGGGCGCCATCCGAGCTGATTGATTGTGATGTGGTCTGACGTGCGAGGCGTGGTGCACGCGCCGTGCCCTGAGACTTGACTCCTTGCGAGGGTGCCTAGCCAGCTTGAACGCCCACCGACGGTGATCACTGCCAGGCTTATGATTTGGCGGACTCGTTTGTCGCCTGTAGATATGGCAGGCGCCCCTGAATGATCGAGAGGGCGAATTTACCGTTCGGTTGACCCCGCATATGCACAAAGTCCCAATATCGCTTGAATTCATGTGAACGGCTAGATCAGGTTTGGTCTGCCGCAGCTGCGGCCGCTTCCTCGTCTTTCGCGGCCTGCTCTTCGGCTTCCACAACCTCCACGTCCAACGGAAAAGTCAGGATCGCCGCAACGCCCGTGAGTTGGTTGAGTTCTGTGCGCAGTCCATGTGGGTCCAGCGTCAGGGGTGCGAATTAAATGGCGGAGGTGGGGACGTACGCTGCCCGGTCTCGTGCATACTTGAGAAGATAAGCACTTCGCCGTGCTTCTCACGGACCGATTCAACCAGCGCGACATATCGTTTTCGTTCATTTACGTCGCTCGCGCTACAAATAGGGCCGCTTTAGACATGGCTATGGCAACTACATGCTAAATGCGCACCGGAAGAGTTCGTCCGAGATGAGAAGCGTGCCGATTGCACCTCGGTCGCAGGCTAGGGCGACATGGTCTGGCCCGTACCACGCACGCATTTCATCAGTGCCCAGCATTTTGAAGAACCTATCGCGTCGTGATCAGTTTCAGTGATACTGGTGCGGGAACCCGGATTGTGTTCCTTCGCTTAACTTGTCGAGCATAATCCCTTCTCGCGCGAACTTGGTCTCCTTCAATTGGACATTGATCTGCGTTCGATATTGGTCACCTGTTTAGTTGATTTGCAGCAGAGGCACAGGTCCGTGCTCGCGTACCTCGGGGCTTTTCAGCACGTCCACAAGACTGTGCACATGTGGGCTGCTGACGTGCACTCGGACAAACTTGCTTCGCGCCTGGAGGACGGTTTTATTTGAGGTGCGGGTCGCTTCCTGAAAAATATAGTCATATACGGAGTCTTTTGTGAACCCCGGGCTGGCGATTACTATCACCCGCAGGGTGTCGACTGGGATGTGGCGGAGGAACGCCGCATAGAGGGCCGAGTAGAATTTCGTAAGGCCCTATGTATGGATGGCATGAGGTGAGGAATACATGCAGATGCATGCGATGACGTACCTTTTCGTGCATAGTGGACGAGCCCATTCGCTTTCGAGGCACGGGCACCTCTATACGTTGCCTAATCACGGTCATGTGCTCCGACAACAGGCAGACCGCCGCCGTCCCTGTATATACGCATTCAACCGACCCTTGTCGTTCCCGCTGGGCCCACTTACCTTCCCCACACACGATCGCACCAACCTCAGCCCCACGGCCGGGTACAATCGCCTCCTCGACTCGCTGCAGTGCAATGCTGTCCCAGTGCTCTTTGATGATCTTGACGTTCCTGTGCGCCTCGAGATCGAGCGTGTGGAACGCACCCATCTTGACGTACTTGTTTTCCGCTGCGACTTTGCCCGAGATTGATAAGCTCGCGGTTGGGATCGTGGGTCCACTGGCGGATTGAGCGGCCTCGGCGCCTGCGGCTGATGAGCTTGAGGAGGAGAATTCAACTTTGGTGACATGGAGAGTGAGGTGGAGGTGCACGCGCTCGGACGATGTCGAACCAGTTGCGGTGACGGATTGGACTCGGCTGTAAATTGGTCAGTGGCGATCGTGAGAGCTGGATGATGGAAGAGCTTACCGAACGGCTGCTGCACGAACTTCATCTCCCTAGAGTGTATTGCTGAGATGGGATAAATTAGAGGCGGGTAAAAGTGCTGCTAACTTCTTGAATGAGATTGTAGATGTGCCACATGTCCTCATCATCTTGTGGAACCAGAGTGACATAGCCCTATGCCAACAATCAGATTAATTGCCACAGGGATCGTTCGTACGTACCCCTCCGTGTTTCTCTATTCTTCGTCCTACAAGTTGCATTGGGTATTGGTAGGTAGTCAGAGGTGGACTTTGAATGCGGATGTAACACCCGTTTCCGGGTCCGGCTCGTGACATCATGATCGCCACCCCCGCCACTAATTAATGGCGCATTTAAGGAGATACCCGGTGGGCGAAGACTGCGAATACGGTGCTTGCTAGACCACTACGTGTATTAAATGTGTAGGAGAAAATTGGGTAATTATTGATATAAATTAGAGCGTATGTCGCGATAGTAAGTGTTGAAAACACGCAGAGCTTGTGTTACCTCAATACTTGGCCCTAGATAGTCGGGTGGTAAAAATAGGGGCGTAATTTCAACGCAGAACTCTGAAAACTTCTTTGGATATAACCAACACGCAGCGCCCCGTTGATGCCGTGAGGACTGATGGCACACTGCATGCTAGAGTCGTGAGTTGGAAGAAGGAGGGTCTGGTAGCCAGTATTCCCTCGTCCAAGATCCAATCGACCACAACCCCCGGTAAACCGAATTACGCGAATCTAGCGACAATGGGTAACACGTTGGCAGCAATACACAGCCAATCGTCGGATGCTCTTCACGTCAAGCGACTTTCGACGCTTGTCGACCGGGTTTCGCTCAAACGACGATCCAGAGCAGCAACCTTCAGCGCACAGTCCATAAAGTCATGCTCGTTTTTCGAGGAAGGGATGATTGTCGTCGTGAACCAGAAGCACAGAGAGTACCACGAAGGCACCGAAACACCATACGAGCCGCCGCCGGATGCGGTGTCGGATGAGGACCGGAAGAAGGCAGAGAAGCTCCGGAGGGCCCTGGCGCTAAATCCCGTGCCGCAACCGGAGAAACAAGCGCCAGAGGAAGCAGCCAACTCCCAACCCAACTCACCAGCGTCGCTCGCGTTTTCCCCCCTCCATACCAGCACACCCCCACGCGCTCCTTCTTTTCGAACATCTTCTCCTCCTCTTTCCTTGTTTCCCTCGGACGACGAACAGGAAGAAAAAATGGCTGCGCCCGCTGTTGAAGAAATCCGTGCCTCGTCGTATGTTGGATTCGACTCCATCACGCGACAGATCGAGCACAAACTCTTGAAGCGTGGCTTCCAATTTAACGTAATGGTTGTTGGTGCGTAAAATCTACAATACTTGTTTTTGAACTCGAGTTGAACGAAACAACACGCTTTTAGGCCAGACTGGACTCGGAAAGAGCACCTTGATCAACACCATTTTTGCGTCTCATCTCATCGACTCCAAGGGCCGCTTCGAGCATGACGAGCCTGTGCGCCAGACGACCGAGATCCAGGCCGCTTCGCATGGTTATTACTTCACTTCTGGTTGTTGCCGTTTGCGCTAACGTGTCATTACCAGTAATCACCGAAAATGGAGTTAGGCTAAAGCTGAACATTGTTGATACTCCTGGGTACGGAGACCAAATCAACAACGAGGGATGGTGCGT
>WSLN01000100.1:17960-30004 GCA_019677355.1 Ceratobasidium sp. 370
GCTGGAAGAACTTTGTTTTCAGACCCGCCGAGTTCAAGTATGAAGGGCTTGCTCTAGTCGCTGTGGTAGTCTACTTTGCACTCTACTTCTTCGGGAGTCGTCTGAACGAAAACAGGGCAAACAAGTGGTACGCATGTCCCCACCGAAAATGAACGAACGCTAACACGGCGTCCGACACTTCAGGTTCGGTGTCCATTATACTCTCTATCAGCAACAGTTTAGCCGACCTGCAAACGGTTCTGTGCTGCTCTCTGATGGTTCTTCAGACTTTTTCGCATACTCGACCGGCAGACGCGGCGTTCACTACATGCACACCATCTTCACCATGCTCCCGCGGCACGACATCTTCCAAATCATCTTCCAAAAGCTCTACGGTCTGACTGACTTGCAATATGCGCCAAAGGATGAGGTCTTACTTGATATCAAGCTGAGAGACAAGGATGGACTCAACGGCGAAGGAAAAGGTTTTGTTTGGGGCGTCGTGGCAAAGAATGAGATGCAGGCGTTGCGAAAGCAACGCTGGGATGTTGTGAGCATATTATTTTCACCAAATAAGGTTATTTCGGACTAACACGTCATCAGTCGTTCACTAAAACCACTGACAGCACTATTGTTGCGCCTTCGCTGTCTGTAATGGCTGAAGTTGCCGACATTACCGATGTCCTACTCAAGTCTCCCAGTGGCCAGGCACTCGCAACACTACTGAATACTCCCTCTGTTGTCAAGCATTTCAAGTACCTACTCGTACGTAAAACTATGAGCTTTCCCACTTCGACTCGTTGCTGAAATACATATTGCCATAGATTACTGACCAGCCGGCTGAGCGCCCCGAGAATGGACCAATCCCGGCAAACCAGCGCGAACGCCATTTGTTTTTGTCGTTGTTTGTGCCCGAGCCTAACGAGGCAGCAGACACTGTGCCGCTCATCAAGGAGGTTTTCAATCTTGTCGACGTCGTGGATCGGAAGCCAGCGTTTAAGATCGAGGTGTGTGGGTATACAGCATTGTCGTTGATGCTGCCGGCCTAACTCTGTATTTAGACTTACAAAAGGCTCAAAAAATCGCGCGTTGACTTGGACCTTGAGCTACAGAAAGAGGCAGAGAAAGAGAAGAGGGATGAGGTATGGTTTGCTGCTTGATTTGACACTTTCAGCCGGCTTACGCTTGTTCTAGGCCGAGGAAAAGAAGGCCGCCGAAAAACGCAGGGCCGCGGAGGAGAGACTTGCGCGCCTGAGTGCCAGCGAGCAAAAGAAGGTACAGTGGGTTCTATAACCTCATGATTGCATT
This sequence comes from Ceratobasidium sp. 370, assembly GCA_019677355.1. NCBI lineage: Eukaryota > Fungi > Basidiomycota > Agaricomycetes > Cantharellales > Ceratobasidiaceae > Ceratobasidium > Ceratobasidium sp. 370. The sequence goes on from WSLN01000100.1 coordinate 19,248, forward strand.
GCGTTTATCTTCTCGGCAGTATGAGGAACGCGAACGTAAAAAAGCCATCAAGAAGAGCCAAGCAAAGGTTGTGCGCAAGTAACTTTGAGATCGTGCGAGTTTATCCTCGATCTGCGTGTATGATCATAACCCCAGGGTGTCATCAAAAATAACGTCTACGTAATACATAAAAATCCATCGATGCGTGGTATCTAAAGCAAAAAGATGTGAAACTAAGGATAAGGCTAGTCCGACGTGCGCATGTAAACAAAAAGGCTTTGACGTTACTCTCGCGGTCGTTCAGTCCGTACCCTGGTAGCCCCTAACCATGCTCCGAGTTGGTTCTTCATCCCGATCACGCTTTGCATCCCCAGCGTCATCCCTTGTTTCGTGTTTGCGCCTGGTTCGTCCTCCTCATCTGAGTCGCTGTCGTCCTCCAGCCCGTGCACACCACCCACGCGACGAGCCTCTCCACGCAGCGCCCTCACTCGATTTCGTCCACCAGCGACGGCACGCGTCATGTCCTTCACACCCTCCTCGAGTCGGGCAAGCTGGTATTCTAGCATCTCCGAATTCTTGCTCAGCTCCTCGGCTTCTCCCAAGTAAGTGCGTGCGACATTGTGAAGTTCATATGCTCGGGGAACAAGTGTTTCTAGAGCTTGCTTGTGAGCAGTTAATTCCCGGTCGAGGTGGATGTTGGTACGTCGCACAGCGGCGAGAGTGATCTGTGCAGAGTGGTTGTGTTAGGTCAGTCCCAGAGTGCCCAAGATGGGCTTACCTGAGCAATGGTAATTGCGTGCCTCAGTTTCACCTCTTTGTCGCGGAGCGCAAGATATTGCCCACATAATTCGACGTCTGTCTGCATGCGCTCGACTTCTACAAGCCTCTGCTCGTGAGACACGGTGCTTAGCTCGTCTGGTGCTCGTGCGTCACTTAGACTCCACCTCCTGGGGATAATAACGAACCATATGGCAATGTCGTAAATCGGGTAAATTAAATCAACTCACCGGCGGGCATTCCGGTACGCTGTAGCCGACTCAAACGGGTCTTGGCCGGGGGATCTTGGGCCAGAAATGGGACTCATCTCGTCCTCGTCTCGCTCGGCGAACACACCTCGTGTGTCTGTACGTGTTCTGCCAAACGCTCTGCCAGTGAGCTTGTGTACGAACCAGTTACCAGCGTATCGAGCGTACCGCTTTAAGACTGGCCTCATTTCGATAGGTCCCATAGCCTCAGCCGACATCGCGGCCTTAAATGATTTAACACTCCCTGGCTTGGCAGATGGGAAGATAAAGTACTTGCTGCGGCCGAGCTCGGACATGGAGCTCGAGGCAGAAGGCAGACCTAATAAGGAGGATTTCGTGGAGCGAGACGCGGCTATGAAAGGAAAGTAGGTTAACATGTCGAGCGCCCAGTTAAATTGTTGAACCCACTGGGAACCTCTACTTCTGGCTCTGGGTCACTCCTATCGAGCAATCAGATAGGGGTAAATGCGCGTGTTAAGTGACGCTTACTGCGTAAACTTAAACGTAGGCAGAGCATCGGTGCCCTTTCGGGATCTAGCCAGCCCTCCCAGCTCTTTCACCCCATCCTTAACGCCATCTACCACCCCCGACGCAAGCGCGTGCATGTTTCCCGCCCCTTTGCGTAGCATCCGTCCAATATGCTCAGACACTTCGTCTCCTTCCGCTGAGGTATCCTTCTCATCATCTCGCTCCTTTTTTCGTTCCTTCCGAGCCTTCCCTGCCCAAACGAACCTTAGCGAGTCAATGCCATCCTTTCCGGAGCTGACAATCCCTCGCACAAATCCGTCAATACTTGTCGTTTCGACCTCAAAGTCTTCCGGTCGGTGCATGATTGCTTTGTGGACTTTGTAGGGTTCGGATTTGACGGCTTTCGAGTGGGCGGAATTGATCTCTCTAAGGAGTGAGAGCGAAAGATACGGTATAGGTTCTTGTTGGGACTGTGATTTCTGGGTTCGGGTGAGCGTGCGGTTCTCAAGTGTAGTTATGATGCTGGCGGTGGTTACCTGGAAAGCCACCAACGCAGCGAGCGCGGATTCTGGGTCGTGAAATGGGTCTTTGGGTATCTGGCGCCCATGTGAATAGCGACATGAAAAGGGAATGAGTGACCACGTACCGCAGACGCACCCAGTGCGTACATTCGCCATCTAAACGCTGCCACGAGACTCAACATCGCGGCAACCGCGCTTGGTTCCAAGACGGCTTCCATTGGCTTTCCCAGGTATCAGGACAAGTATGGGTGTCACTCTGGCGGAGTACGTACCTCGAGTCGGAAGTAAGGTTCCCCGATCCCATTGACCCATCGTTGCATTCCCTTGACGGTGAGATCACATAGCAGCCCATCTCGGTCGGCTTCGACAGGGAAAATCCCGAAAATAACGAGCGCGGCTTGCACCAGGTGTACGAATTCGAGGACGACATTGTTGAACCCAACCAGAGCTGGGACGCTTGCCGGAATAGCGTACAACCCAAGGAACTTCTCCTGCGTAGAAGCGGGGGCAGGGTCGAGTGATGGGGCACTACGACCAGCGCAGCCCATTCGAGCTAGGTTGATGTTGGTGAAAAGCTGGCAGCGGTAGGAGTCCCAGTCTCCATCAGGAATGAGTACCAGGTTGAGATCTCCTCGGAAAGAGCTGAGGGAGGTGATCATAATGATACCGTCTGGGGTCTAAATCGCGACGATCGGTGAATAGTCAAGTGCAAGCCTTGTAACTTACTTCATGGGGCCGAGCGCCGGTCCGCTTGAGCTGGTATATGACCTCCTGCAGTTCTCCTTCGGCTGCAACAGGTGAATGAGCTAATAGAGGAGCCAAGACGGCAACATTAATCTGAGGAAAATTAATGTGAAAACATTGTGGGGGTGTTGCAGCAACATACCACATCGTTTTCGTCGCCCGTATGAGCAGTGATAGTCGTGAGGGGGTAATTTATTGGGTCTCTTTCAACAAGCCTACGTGTAACATGTAGTGAGGCTCAAATGAGTCCGGAAGAATCTGTACTCACCACTTTTCCACCGCGTGGCATTGGAAACCTGTCAACCTCCTGTTGTCTTGGAGAACCCGAAACTTGGCGAAAAGAGGAGTGTGATGGGGCTCGGGAGTTTGAAGGGTGGCAGACAAGAGTTCGTGAGAACGAGATTTATGGTGTCGAATGAGCTTGTGGTGCTTGGTTTTTGCGCCAGAATGGGAAGCAGCGAGACGAGCTAGGGGCTTGTCGAACTGGGGTATCAAGAGGTGCCGTGGTGTTTCTGGTTTTAATGTTATAGGATTGTGCGGGCGAGATAGAGCAGGAGAGTCGGCGAAGATAGGGGAATGAGGTAATACCGGCGAGGCTGACGGTGATGGTTCATTTCGGGTGGGTATTGTGAGAAAAGGTAGCGATTTTACACTAGAATGCTTGGACGACATCCTGGGAGCTCACAAGAGAGTCAAAACGTCCAGAGATATGCGCACCCGAAGTTGTCGAATTCAGAGTCAAGAAAAATTACAGTAAACATCGAGAGCTAGGTGATCAAAAGTGCAGCATCTGACCAACACCTTTCATGAGATGAGGGTCGACATCGAGGAGGCATGGAAGCCAGGGAATTGCCCCTAAATTAGGTAAATTATCATGGAGCCCCGCCTTATGTCAGCGGTAAGCGCCGGTAGCAAAGCACAACCCAAATCACGTGTGTATCGTCTCGACACATTCACCACTTCGCTATCTCCAGCCCCGCCATGTCCTCGTCTCAACAGCAGAGCCCAACCGGGAGCGCTGCAAAGCCGGCCGACTACGTCTACTTTGAGCGCTCGACTGCAGGCTTTTCTAAGGATGCACTCCCCAAGGCAACAATGGCAAAACTCAAGCTCGAGCACTTTTACAAAGTCGCTGTCGAGTCTGCCATTGAGAGAAACACTCGGTACGTTTTGAATCCCATCGGTTGTCCGTAACACGGTCTAAGCGTTGATTAGGCGCGTCGAACTCGAGCAACGGCTTCAGGCAGACACAATGATGCCTGAGGATCGCAAGATGCGGCAGCTGCAGAACCTTGGTCGTAAAGAGTCTACCTTTTTGCGCCTTCGTAGGACAAAACTTGGGCTGGACGACTTCAGGACTGTCAAAGTTATTGGAAAGGGTGCTTTTGGAGAGGTTGGTTGCTGCCCTACCAACGTCTCCTTGATGCTAAGCTTCTCCATCTTCCCCCGTTACCAGGTTCGTCTTGTGCAAAAAACTGATACCGGGAAAATCTACGCTATGAAGACCCTCCAAAAGAATGAAATGTTAAAGCGAGATCAGGTACGTTACACATTCTGCTATACGTGTTTGTTTTACATATCCGGCCTTTTAGCTCGCGCATGTCCGCGCTGAACGTGACGTTCTGGCAGAATCTGACTCTCCATGGGTTGTCCAACTTTATTACTCTTTCCAAGATCCAGCCTACCTATACCTTATCATGGAGTTCCTCCCCGGCGGGGATCTCATGACTATGTTGATCAAGTATGACACTTTCTCCGAGGATGTCACCCGTTTTTACATGGCAGAGTGCGTGCTGGCCATTGAGGCTGTCCACAAAATGGGGTTCATCCATCGGTAAGATACGCTTGCTAATTCTCCAACCAAAGCAAACGTTGACTTGCCCACCCATCTAGTGATATCAAACCCGACAACATCCTGATTGATAAAGATGGACACATCAAACTTTCGGATTTTGGCCTCTCTACCGGGTTCCATAAACAACACGACTCGGCTTATTATCAGCGCCTCCTGGACCAGGCTAACGGTGTAGTTTCCCCAACTGGGGCTAGCAACGCCGGACGAAATAGCGTGATGGTTAACCCCATTCACCTCACAATGACCAGTCGCGACACCATTCTGACTTGGAAAGCGAACCGAAGAAAGCTTGTACGTGCTAATATCATTTTTTTTGCCTATGCACTTGCACTAATTGCGCGCGCATGTATGCAGGCTTACTCCACAGTCGGAACCCCAGACTACATCGCACCGGAAATCTTCCTGCTACAAGGTTATGGAAACGAGTGTGATTGGTGGTCACTGGGCGCGATTATGTTTGAATGTCTCGTCGGCTATCCTCCATTCTGCTCGGAGACAACGCATGAGACCTATAAAAAAATTATCGACTGGAAAAATCACCTTGTCTTCCCCGATGACGTGCATCTCAGCAGGGAGGCCGAGGATTTGGTCCGCCGGTACGTCATGTATTTTGTGCCGGCACCCTGGCGTCTCGTCTAACACAAAGCTTGTTTAGACTCATTTGCGGCCAGGATCAACGGTTGAACGTGGAGCAAATCAAGCAGCATCATTTCTTTTACGGTGTCGATTGGATGACGATTCGCAACATCGATGCGCCGTTCGTCCCTCATTTGCGATCCATCACGGATACGTCGTACTTCCCAACCGAAGAATACGAAAATGTCCCCGAGCAACCCGCTGGCGGCGACACGTCTGGTGCCAACAAAGATCTCGCTTTCTTGGGGTATGTTGCTGGCTGCCGTTGCTACCGTATTATTAGGCTCACTCCCAGCGCAGATACACCTTCAAGCGATTCTCTGTCAATTCCAGCGCTTTCTAAGCACACCGGCTACCTGCTTTACGCTATCTTAAATCAATACATATATGCATGGTTTCTGTTTTCCTGCCTATCCTCGAATTATTAATACGTCAATTCTGAGCCTTGCGTGACGATTTATTTATTGCTCCGCGAAAGCCACGTGCGAACAATCTACCAAGAGTAACATACGAATGAAGTGCTCGCATACAAGCCCGATTAGTAGCAAGAGTAAGTTCATGAATAAATATCAGTAGAAATCCCTCATTAAACGGTGCGTGGTTGAAGCATGGGTCGGACCTAAGGCGGGTTGGTAAGTTACATATCCAACACAGGGCACCAGATAGCTCACCAGTTCTACGAATAACGGCAGCAATTCAGGTAGTAGCTTCAGTTCTGGCTCCTTCAAGACGTTCGGTGGTGCCTTTCGGCGCCGTGGAATAGGGGCCGGAGACGAGCGTAATGGTCTGCGCCCACCAGTGTTGTCCTTTCTAACCGGCGAAGGTGCTTCGTGGCTAAACGAACGAGCATGTCGTAAGTCTGGGCGCTCACTCGACTTTGCTGGTGATGGTGCCTCGAGTGAGGACCTCCCAGTCTTGGTGCTCGCACTTGGGTGCCGTGTAGGCAATGGCGCGGAGTGTGGCGGCCCCGCATGCGTTTCGCTCTCGGCAGTCCCCACCTCAGAGCTCCCTTCTGAAGAATCTTCCTCGCTACTATCCGTCTCTTCCACCTCGTCGCTGAGTTCTTCACTCCCGCTCTCCGACTCGGCGGCCAATTCGCCCGCCTCACCTCGAACGACGTCGCTAAACTGCATGTCGCGCACAATGTCCGCCATAAACTCCTGAGCTGCAGCCTCCTCCTGGTCCTCAACAGACGCATTGGCGTTTGCGCTGCGCCCAAATCGTCTCCGGATCTTGTCTTCATGTGCGAGCTTAAGTTTGTAGTGATACAGTGCGACGGTGTCGATCTCCCTGATAATCTGCGCGCGTTCTTCGCCGTCTCCATGCGGCAGGATGAACTCGAGGCTAAGGGGTTGACCAAGGCCTTCGCGCATCAATCCGAGGAAGAGCTCGATCCATTTCATGAGGCTATCGAATAAACCTTCGCCTTTGGAATGAACCTTGTGCACGAAGCCGTAGAATGCCTGTTCATGTCGCGCAACAAGGTCGATGAAGGTCTGGACGGTTCGATGGGGGTTCATTTGTGAGACTGTGATGTATGATAAACAATGGGATCGCGGTACATGTGTGCATGTACTCACGTTCGTCTACTTGCTCCACCGTTCGAATGAGATCGTTGATAAAGTTTTGCAGATCACCAAGGGAGTCGGCAATGCTCGCAGCCTTGTAAACTTGCGCCAGAGGAGTGTAGAAAATTGTGATGATATCCTTCAAAAGTTCAGAGGTTGTGCCCTTGAAAGCCGTGTGAGTACGGAGCAAGCGTTATATAAACACAAATACTCACCTCGAATATCAAAGCAATCAGTTGCTCGCGGTCCCTCAGACGCGCGTACAACTTTAACAGTACTCCCAGGTCTTCAAACAACCAAGCATCCTCGTTCTGCGGACCCTCGTCCTCGTCCGAGTCGCTCAAATCAGCCTTGTACCGAGTGTACTCGGCGTGTGCACGATTGGCCCTCATAACGCGATGAAGCTGAGGGCGATTGAGGGTGGGTGGCTCTTCGGAACGGAGAATGACGGAAAGGATATTCAGCTTTTCTGCTTGTGCGTCAGCCTTGAATATTTTTTGGATGTCTGAGGGCGCGTTGATAAACTGTCGTATCTTCTCGCACAAGATGGGATCATCGATTTTTTCTTCGACCGCCTCGATGTCCTCTTGCAATGCTTTGACTTCCTCCGACAGTGAGTTTGTAAACATCCTACGCAATGTGTCAACTAAATTATACGCTATGCCCTGCTGAATCCCTACCTCTGCAGCAAGCTTCGGCCACCGAACGGAGTTGCCAAAAATAGATCCAACATTCCTGTGCCGAACATTCAACTATGGGCTTTGGTTATGTGAACTAAAGACACTTACCTCGAATCATAGCCATAGGATTACTGACTTTCAGTATTCCTTTCATTACGAAGTACGGCATTAACCCGTGGAGTCGTTTTAAATTTGTTAGCGTCTCTGACGCAGAATCAGCAGCAACCAGTTGCTGGAAGATTGTAGAAGCTAGTCTATCATGCGATTGAGTTACACATGCAAGCTAATGGATCAACGATACGTACGATATTCGTGCCCACTCAAGTACAGCCTGATATTCTGGTGGTAGATTCCGTACCTCTGGAGTTGTCTTGATGGTCGCAAAGATGCGACTCAGACCGTCTAGCCACCCCATCAATTCGAGACCAGTATCCAAAGTGTCATAAGCACTCACCAGCCCCCATCATATCACCTCGCACGCCCCTCACGGCTCCTCTCAAAACTTCCACGCGCGCCGCAATCTCCTCTGCGAACTTTTTCTTCCCTTCCTCACGCACCCGGTCTGCCTCTTCGCGGCGCTCGGCATCCCGTCGCTCCTCGTCGGTCAGCCTAATAGGACCACTAAGCAAAAAGCTCCGCAACACAGGTGAACTCGCAATTGCGGATGAGTGCGAGAGGAGCCCGTGCAAATACCCGCGCAGGGTGAGGCGGTTCTTCTCCCGAGATAGTGACTGGAACTGAGTCGAGGCAGACGTTAGTGATCCGATAGTTTCCACCGACTCGTTGGTCGGTACCGGGGATGATGGGCCAGCAGCGGAGGTAGGGGTTGTGGAACCATAGAGATAGGAACGGATAGAGAATGCAGGATTTGCGTTGTTCACTACTACTTGGCTGCGATCTTTTGGGGGAGGCGGTCGAATTTCCTCCATCGGGTGGTGTTTCCGAAGCTGGCAGCACCATGAGCAACCCCCGACACAAAGCAAAATCAAGACTTACCTCGTCGGAAAGCGATTTGAAGTCACCGTATCGTCTGGACACAAACACATCTGGTTGGCCCGTACGCCGGGTCCTAATAACGAATTCCTAACCAGATACAATCAGGAATCGGAACACACAGGTAGCGCATGTATGCTCACTTCGTGGACCTTTGACCTAACCCTTCCCTTGTCCGTAATAGCTCGCACCGCTACGACGTTAACATCGAAAGTCTCCGCTCGCATGGCACCCCCAGTCGCAGCTGCAGCCTTTCTTCGCCTCCTCTCCGCCGCCCGCTCAATTCGCGCCAGATCGGCTTGACTGAGGCGGACAACCTCCTCGTTCTCGGACAGCTTCATCGCGGCGCCCAAAAGTAAGGCAAGATGCTTTTCGGCCTTGTTCAGAATCTGTTGCCCGTCACTCGTTTGCGCCTCCTCACCCTCTAGCAGATTGGTTGCTGATGAGAGATTCCGTGCCACAACGGACCCGATAAAGGGCTGAAATTTGTTCGGGAAGAAGTCTTTGGGTGCCGCAGCGAGGAACGGGAAGGTAAGAGCAAACTGACGGAACATGAATCGCAAGAAGGGCAGATCCTGACGAGGAACATCGCGTGGGAGGGCAGTAAATGGAGCACCAAGATAGGAGAGCGTCGAGACAGAGCTGTTGGATGGCTGAGTGGTGATTATTTTGAGCTCCTCGGTGAATTGCATGGAGATGAGCGTCTTTTTGAGATAATGGGCGCGCAAGGGTGTTAGAGTGTACATATCCGCAGGGGAATCTAGGTTATGAGTGACAATTCGGCCAGTGGTAGTCTTCCCTCCAGCCGTATTGCCTGCCTGGCCGCCATTTGCTGGCGATACTGGCGTGTGGGGATGATCCTTGAGTGGGACGGGGGGAGGGACGTCCGATAATGGATCAGCGGGCATGGGCGGTGGTGGCCGGTCCGGTCGATTTGGGCGCACACTAACGGGGGTGCTCGCAGCGGACGCAAACCTGTCGACCGTACTGGACGTAACCTTAGTCTCTACCGACGGCCGAGTAGGAGCATCTTCAACCGGTGCACTAGTATCGATCGCTGGCGGCCGAGGGCGGGATGAGTTTAGCGGCCCAACCTGATCGGATGCAGCCCCAGAGGGTGCGACTGGAGTAACAAGAGAAGGGAGTGAAGTGTCACCGTCATGTTCGCCACCCATAGTGGTCGCCACCGTTGTGAGAGTAACGACACTAGCCGGCAAGTTTCGACGTTCCCACTGAGGAATATGGGGTTTGCTAGGCCGGTTGAACAGAACTGACAGCATATCAGGATTAGCCCGAGAGAGAGACCAGTGTCCGCTTACCAGTCAGGACGGTCAATATGTAGTTTGGACGGCTGCCGAGCTGTGCTGAAGCAGGACGCCGGTTTCAGGCGGCTCGAGACCGCAGTTGAGGCTCGGAACGTAAGCGGAGCTCAAGGTTTCAAGCCCGAACCGACGTTGGGCGGTATTGTGCACGAAGGGGGCAAGCCCGAGGCCGGTGTGGTTGGGAAATCTTACTCACGATACCCACAGCGTCACAACTACATTTAGAGCTCACGTCATCGCGGTAGATCTCGTCACTGCTCCACGTGCGTATAGCAAATCATCCTTAATATTACATAACCGCTTATGTATGGTGTTTGGTCTCTCCTTGCCTGACTTGTCCGGCCTTGCCCTTGGACTGACCCTCGTCCTTTTTGGCCTGCGCCTCCTGCGTGCCCTCATCCTTGGTGTCCTTCTCACCTTCCTTCACGTCCTGGTTTTTGTCGTTCTCTCCCTCTTTAGGTCTATCCTTCTTCCTGATAATAACATATGCGTCTGAACTTTCGTCGCCCAGAACCGCCTCGATACCCTCTGTGTTATCGGCTGAAAGCTCTCCTTCCTTGCGGCCGCCTAAACTCTGGGTATCAGTTGCACTTCTCAACTACACCAAGTTGTACTCGCCTTTGGTTGCCAGTCCACCCATCGCCCCCTTGGACACATGCCTATTCTTTGCATATGTGTGCGGCTGAGCCCCAACGTGCGTGGACGAAGCGGGACCAAGAACGTTTGTGCCTGCTAGAGTCCCAATGATGCAGGTACCAACGAGAACAGACAGATAGAAGCGATACTGCAACGCGAACCAATGAAGTAGACCCGACCGGTTATACAAATCAACCAACCTGCGAATACCACTTGGGAGCTAGCATCGTTCAGATCAACCTTCGCACGCTGAAACGTATCGTGCCAAGTACTTACTCCAACCCGCAGAAGTTGCCTTGGAATCTGCGTACCACTGAAACGCCATACTAC
>WSLN01000101.1:0-31669 GCA_019677355.1 Ceratobasidium sp. 370
TTAAGACTCTAGATCTCAAGAGTAGCTTCGGCCCTCTCTCTCCTGAATTAGGCGACTAGTTATAGACTAGATATACCTAAGGATCCATTTGTTCACACACTTGGCTCCTCTTCTCAAACCCTAATTCTCCGACCTACACTTGCTCCACTGCATTTTCATCAAGTGCATTCCGGTGCATAAAGGTTTAATTAAATTTACACGATCTATAACAAGACTCACAAGTCCAAGGTTGCAGATGAAGGGCATCAGTGAAGGCCCTTCCAACAAAACTACCAGCTCCGGCAATAGTGATGACTTTGGAAGACACGTCTTAGAGGTTAGGAAAGTTGAGAGTTGGGTAGTAACTTGGGAGAGTGAATTCAAGTGAAGACGAGTGGTTTGTCAGAAAAAACTGGAAATATATTTAGGCAAATTATCCCAATTTAATAGAATTTAGGTAAATTTGGTTTAAGCAACCCCTGAATGCATAGCAGCACACTTGGCACTCATCATAGGTGCTGTTGACAGGCAGGAGATGGCTTTAGCAACAACTTTGAGGGATGGGGAGGGACTTTGGTGGGGATAAATCCATGCTAAATTCATTAAATTAGGCTAAATTGAGCTAAATTGAAATACCCCCCAGGGTAATTTAGGCCAATTTTTGCTAACGAAACAGGGGGGGCGGAAATCCACATAACCCAATAATTAGGGTAAATTAAGGTTAATTTACCATAATAAATTTTCAACATTTTTCCTGATGAACTTGATGCTTGACTGTCTCCCTCAACACCTTTATTTATACCTCACCATCCTGGAATCATGCCATGCGGGCCACTGTGCAACTCAGTCCAGTGATGCTGTTGTCATCATGCAGACAGTAGATCAGTCAGGTCAGCACGGAACAAGTGCCCAAATGACTGATCCCTTTGCCTGGCACACTTGAGTCACTGACTTTTGTCACTGAGCTGCAATTTGCTGATGTCTAAGCCAGTGCTTGTTTTCAAGGTTTTTGTATCTGAATCAACAACAACCTTGGGACTTGAATCCTTAGGATGAGCTTACACCTATTCGTGATCAATATGGGAAATGGCATCAACATTATATGATGGGGTCAAACATGAATGATCACGTGACCCACCCTTGACTCGAGCCTCCCCTTGACCATAGCCATGGACGTGCAAGCTGCATTCTCCCAACTAAGCTCTATCAGTGCGCAAAAAGACAAATCGACAGCCTACTCTGAGCTCCTACAGACTATCCTTAATCAGCCACAAGACCAAATCCCAGCTGCGCTTCTCACCTATGTCGGACTCGTCGTGAATCGCGACCAGCCGGGAATTGTTGTCGCGCGTCAGGTTCTTTCGGAATTGGCCGAGGCGCTCGGGAAGAATAAGATCGAAGACAGGGATGCGCGTAAGAAAGTGATCGAGGACGTTTTGGAGACGTTGCAGCCCAGGCTCGTGAGCTATGAAGAACAGGTGAGCCACAGACGATGGACCAATACCTGAACCGCCTAAGCAGCGATTTATTAGACAGCAGCCTTGCGCCTCCAGATGGCCTCTTTGCTCGAGGAAGAAGAGGAGTGGGTCGAAGCCGCACGCGTCCTGATGGGTATCTCTCTCGACTCTGGGCACAGGTAAGCGCGCCTACCATGTCACAATTACGTCCAAAACTTGACTGCACCCCAGGCAAGTATTACCAGAGGAGAAACTCCAGATCTACATCCGGATCGTACGCTTACTCCTCGAAGAAGGCGAACACGGTCAAGCCGAGACCTACTACAACCGCGCTGCGCTTCTCATTCACAGCACTCAAGACCGTGAACTCCAACTCTCGTTCAAGCTTTGCCAGGCCCGTATCGCAGACTTCAACCGCAGGTTTTATGATGCTGCGTTGAGGTACAACGAGCTCAGCTGGGTGCCCGAACTCGACGAGGACGATCGCGCGAATGCGTTGAGTGCCGCTGTGACATGTGCGGTTCTTGCCCCTGCTGGTCCTCAGCGCTCCCGCGTGCTCGCTACGCTCTTCCGAGACGAACGCACCACGTCTCTTGAGAACTACACGATCCTGCGCAAGATGTTCAATGACCATATCATCCGACCCGAGGAGGTCAAGGGATTCGAAGCTACGCTCAAACCGCACCATCTCGCTCGTGTCGCACAATCTCAGAATGATAAACTCGCCGCACGGAGTGCCGCTGCAGATGATGACGGGGACACGGATATGACTGACGCCGATACGCCACAAAGTACGCGTACGGGACCGACAACGGTCCTCGACAAGGCCGTGCTTGAACATAATTTGCTCTCTGCGTCCAAGATCTACAACAACATCACGTTTGCTGGACTGGGTGCGCTGTTGGATTTGGCACCTGCTGCGGCAGAGACGATGGCACGGAGGATGATCGAACAGGGTCGGCTACATGCGTCGATTGACCAGGTGGCTAGGCTGATTTCGTTCGAGACCACTCATGACCCGCGCCAGGATGATGCTGCGGGCGGGGCCGGTGGTCTTGGAGACGTCGTCCAGGAGGTGGAAGACACAGGCGCGCCGGAGACTGATAAGTGGGACCTGCAGATCAAGCGGACTGCTGCTAATGCATGTTCCTCCAACCATATCCTTTATACCCTATGCTCACGCACATTTCACAGGTCGAAGCTATCGTACAGTATCTGCGCGAAAAGCAGCTCGTATCGGTTGCTTAATTACTACATGCATCGCTTCCTTTCATGAAATAAATTGATTAGTGATGATCATCCGCGCAAAGTACCCACACACCACAGTCCGAGTCAGGCATGAACGTTAAATACGTATACAATACAGATCGAAAGGAAGGTGGCATTACCAGCCATGATGGCTCTAAGAAGGTGCCATCATTGCTGCTGCTGGTTTTCAACCTTGCGCTTCTTCCTCAGCTTCTCGCGCTCACGCTTTGATTCGTACTCGTGCCATTCGCCTTCGATAGAGGCAAGTCTACAACCAAAAGTTTAGCCATGTTGTACCCACATCAGGATATTTCCAAAGGACTCACCCAACAGGCTTCTCCGGTAACGGCGATTCTAAAACAAAGTACGGCGCAGCAAGTGCCTGAGCCGCAGACGCTCGTTTACTTGGATCATACGTGAGCAAGGACTCAGCCAGGTCGAGGGCGGCAGGCGAGAGGTATCTGCATTTCTGTTAGTACCATTTTTTTAAAATAAAAATAATCTAGTAACGGCTCACTTGTTGAAGCTTGAACGAAAGTGGCTTTTTACAGGCTCGGGGGATTTCACAAGCTCAAACCATGGCATGTCTATCAGACCTGGCCAGGACTCCACATCTGGGGTGCCCATCACACGAGAGATCGCGTCGAGCTGATGGATCTCGTCGTTGCCTTGAAACGCAGGCTTGGTGGTGAACAGCTCAAGCATAATGCACCTAAAGGGGTGCGCTCAGCTTAGCCCAAGTACAACCAAAGCCCAAAACAACGTACCCGGCGCTCCACATGTCAACCTCAGGACCATACACAGTAGCGCCAAGCAGCAACTCTGGGGGACGGTACCAGAGTGTAATCACTCGGTTCGTATAGTCGCTGCGCCGTCGCTTGGAATAGAACCTCGCCAGACCAAAGTCTCCTAGCTTTAGCTCGCCATGATTGTTGAGAAGGATGTTAGAGCCTTTCATATCGCGATGGATGACGCTCTTTTGGTGCAAGTACGCCAAGCCAGATAACATCTGGGCGCACAACGACTTTAGGTGAGCTGGTGTAAAGCTAAATTGAGTCTGCGAGAGGACTCCAGTAAGATCGTGGTCCATGTACTCGAATACCATGAACACGTTCCCTACTTTGCATATTAGTATAGGTCCTGAAATCTAATGACCAACCACACCTTTCGAAACCATCATCTCATGCAGATTGATGACGTTCTCATGGCGTAGTGATTGTAATAGTTTAATCTCGCGCATGGCCGTAACCGGAAACCCATCCTTTTCGCCCTCCATTCGGATTCGCTTCAACGCAACGAAGGTGTCGGAGTTAGACATCGAGCGAGCCTTGTACACCTTTCCGAATGTCCCCTCCCCGACTTGACAGATGATCTGATAGTCAGACGCAGTTTTGGATGCCTTGACAGGAGTCCGATCCGGCCGTTTCGGAGTCGAGTTAGAAGCAACAACCCGGAGAGGCTTATTCTCAATGGCGGCGGCCGGGGTGGAGTCTGCTGATGACTTGGGCAACGCCGCAGAGGAGGGCAGGCGGTCTTGCACATGGTTGAGACGGGACCGCACCGAAGCAGGAGGGGGCATTGAGCTAGCGCTGGTAGGCGGGGGAGTTGTAGGCAGCTTGAGCCCCTCATCTCGTACTACGCGAGCTACGCCCGGGCTAATAGGCTTAGTGGACAGAGGGAGAGGTTTGCTGTTCTGGTGAGGCGCCGGCGGGTGTGGAGCGGCATGGCTAGGTGCGGAGCCATTGGCCTTCTGGGGAGGCGGGGAACCTGCAGAAGGACGTGACAGTGAAGGAGAGGTAGTGGGGGATGCTGTTATCGAAGTGCCGGGCAGTTTTGAGGCAACAAACTCAGATGTCCTCGAAGGCCCAGCTGGTACGAAGGCTGTCGGCGTGTCCTTGACAGGGGGGATCAGGTTTGCTTTGGAGCCAGAGTCCTGAACCGTATTTGGCGCTGTGTCTTCTTCTTCATCGTCTCCGGGGAAGAACATCTTGACCGTTTTGCTTGGAGCCTTGGCAGCCGGCGGTTTCAGGGTAATAGGTGGAATATGCTTCCCAGGCGCGGGGGCGGGTGGTGGGAGTGGCTCCGCGTGAGTAGTCGGCATGGAGAGGGCCGTAGCCATTGAACGAGGCCCAGTCGGTATTGTACTAGTTGGAAGCGGAAGTCCGTTCACGGATCCACTACCGCCCTCGTTCTGTGGGGGCTCAGCAAGCGCCTCCAAGGCCGGATTACGGGACATCGTAATAGGGACTCGGAGCTGCTGCACGTTAGCCTAGTAACCTCTATGATGATGAATTGACCCACCATAGTTGGAGATACGGGCGGTCGTGCCTTTTGCTGATTGAAACCGTTTAATCGCTGGGGAGCAACTGGCGAGATCTCAAGTGCCTTATTGCGCGAAGATTCTGGTAGGCGATGCACAGGCCGCTTGGCAGCTTCAGTTCGGCGCTTTTCGCTCTCACCGCTGTCGCTGCGACTACGCGTCGACGTAGTAGATACGCTTCGTCGCCTAGAACGTTGCCGGTTCGAGTCTGCCGAACGGTCTCGACGTACACGTTTATCGGACGAAATGTACTCATGCCCCCCTCGTTGGTTTTTGCGTTTTTTGGTGCGCTTTGCCCATCGGTCGGGACTTCGGCTGCGGGCTCTATGAGTACCCGATCGTCGCCGACCAGGAGACCGGGATCTTGAGCGCGAGCGCGAGTACGACCTTGAGGTAACCGAGCGAGAACGAGAGCGTGAACGGGTCGGACTACGTGTCCGATACCTAACTCGATCGGGAGACCGTGACCTGGAGCGTGAAGGAGACCGGGTGGCCGAACGTACAGGAGAGCGTGAGCGATCCGTCTTACGAGAAGGGGAGGGGGAATAAGATGTGTGTCTCCGCTTCCCCGCTGCTCGAGACTCGGGCGGCGGAGAATGATTAGAACGATCTGACCATTTTCTGTGAAAGTTGGTAGCCAGAGCAGCGGCGGGCTACATATTAGCATAATCAAAACAAGTCGGCATATCTTACTTACGGAGGACGTCGTTGAAGTATGGGGCCCTTGTCCCTTCGGTCAGTGAACCGACGAACGTTATCACGATCCCGGCGAATTGGGCGCTCACGCCACCCCTCCCCCATGCGTCCCGTCTGGTGGTGTCTACTAAGCCCAGTATCATCATCATGCGAGTCGCGCCAGCTCGCACTTGCATGATGAGATGTGCGGCTGTACACTTTTGCTTGGGGAACATGCAGCCGGGGTGGTGGGGAGTTGCGTGAGTCGCTCGCGCGAGCTGCTGCTGCACTTTTGCTGTTTTCGCGAGTCCAGCCCTCCGAGGCCGTCCACGTCCTGTCGCCAATGCCCGCCGAGGGCTCCAACCGGGGTTCATCCTGCTTCGGAGGCCAAGCATCACCGCGTTTGGTAACGGCGTCACGGGGGATCCATTCGCGGCTGTCATGCCGTTGCACGGGGTCGGCCCGGTCTAGACGTGGATGGTGGGGACGAGACATTCCGCGATGATATGCAGAGCTAGAGCCGTTGACGCGGTGGTTGGAGTAGATGATACGGCTGGAAGGGTCGTGGCTTGGTTCAAGGTCGTCCGTGGAAGGATCGGTTTGATATTGGTCTCGTACTGAGTGCTGCCAGTGCGGGTCGCTAGTGCGGCGACGATCCCAGGAGGAAGCTTCTACGATGTGTCGGTCGGGGGTACGTCGTGGGTGCTCACGGGGGAGGGTGGGGGGAGGTATATGTTCATATGAGAGGTGGTCGCGGCGAAAATCATCGCCATCTTGTCGCGGCCGTTTGCGACTAGGCTCCCACTCGTCAAGCATAGCTAGAAGGAAGCAAGAGATGGGTAGAGGGTAACTGGGGTTGGCAATCGCCGTTGCGGAGAACGGAAGCTGCGCTGCTGCTGTTGGCGTGGAAGGTGTTCCTGACTAGTAGCGACAGAAGTGTCCAAACCAGCACTTCATTCGTCGCCTGATGCAAGTAATGTGTTGTTAGTTGGTGGTTATCCTACAATAACTCAATACAACCTACCGGTTTTGCGCGGCAAAACTTTGAGGGCAGCTCGACCAACTGGCAGCGTGGCGATAGCAAATGAGCGACGGCAGGCCCTAGTTAGACGCTCTGACATACCTGAGTCCAGTCCAAAGCGATATCTTGTATACTTTTTCGCCACCTTCTTCACAAAAGTTGCCTTTCTGGTCGATTGCCCGCTGTGGGCGAGCAGTGAGACAAGCGAGCGGTGACGCCCCAGATGCCGGTTGGCAATTGCTCAGCCACCGCGCGCATCACCAAGCACAAAACAAATTCATTGAAGCAAGACTAAAATACAGCTACAGTAATGCAAACTTGACCAAGTCATTGAGTTGGACACTCTGGCCCCACGTCGATGTCAGGCAAGCGGCCTGAAGCGCGAAGAGCCAGAAACGCAGCGAGCACCGAGTGGCCCGATACACCACTAGAATTAGTGGTCTCGTTTTCTTCAATAATCTGGTGGGCGTCGTCCAAGCGACTACTCCGTTTAACCCCCGATGTGGGTTCAAAGATCTGCGCAGATGATCTCAATAGGACGGAGATCTCCTCGTTAGCACATCCCTGCTCACCTTGATGGTTTCATCGATGCCACTTACAGCGACAATGGGGAGGGAAGGGTGTCCTTCAACCATATTGACAACACTCCCATCACCTGGAAGTGGTAAGCTCAGTTTCAATAATCACCTAAAAGCTTGCTGACGCACCTTCCCAAATGCCTAGCAAGTCGCCGCTTTTCTTGCTCCACAAAAACCAGTTCCCGTCGTCCGAGCCAGAGGTTACAAACTCGTCGTTTGGACCCAGGAAGTTCACTGCGGGGGCATCTTCAGGTGGCAGAGTTTAACATATACGCACAGACACACCATCTTTCACCGTCCTAACGTTTCCGGCCCCTCGATAGTCTTTGATCGGCTGAATAATTGGCCGGTCCAGTGTAGCCAGTCTGCTTTCAGCCCCGTCCTCTGACGGCGAGTCCGAGTCCGAGTCCTTGTCAGAGTCAGAGCTCGCTTCTTCACTCTCATCTCCTTCCTCGGGTACATCCATAAATCCAGCCGAGACACGCTCCAGGGTCAATGCAATTCCATCGGGGCTTGGGCTTTTGCCGGGTCGAGGACTCGACTGTTTTGGGCTCGAGACGTGGTTGCTGGGGAGGATAGAAGTGTTGTTTTGTGTAGAGGGAGAGTCGTAGATGGAGTATTGATAGATCTTTGACCGGATCAGAAGATTCGTAAAGCACATGGTTGAGAATAAACTCACGGCATCCCCTGAGTAAGCTATGTAACAGCCATGTTAGTACATTTCAGTCTCGCCAACCTGAGAGGACCTACATAACAACAGCTGAGCGTAGAGTGTATGTCACTAATAGCACCTTTTTAACAAGCACTGTCTAATCACTCACTTCGTGTCCGTTCGTCTGAGCCATACGAGCGCCAGTTACATGCGGGTTGGAATCATGTCTTTCCTTGGCGATATCCCTCCCGAACCGCGCAACGCAAGTCACCAAATCATTGTTTTCATTCGACCCCTCACCAGCTCCCCACTCGTCTTGCAGGTTTCTCCCGAGCATACGTCGGTCAAAAAGGTGGCCCTATGACGTTAGTTAGAGGGGTGTTTCTGCGTCACCTCTGGAACGTACGTATTTGCTTTCCCCGGCAACAACAAAGTACCAAGGAGTAAGCGATGAGAGCGCGAGCGCATTGAGCGGATGGGGCACTTTGACCAATGGCACTGGACACCGAGGGCATGTATGTGGGCTCCGCAAATCGTGTTGCCGTACTGTATGATCCTATACAACGAGGTTCATTGACAACCAGTAAGTAAAACTCCAATCGGCATTCGAAAAGCAGAGTACTCACACCAGCAACAGTCAAAAATATACTCGGGCTTTGTTCAGTCACAATCCGCTTCACCTGTCTCGTATGGCACCTCAACAAATGCACCATCGCCTCGGACCCCGCCTCGCCAACCCCATACCCAATGTCCTTTGTAGATGTTCCTCCAGCCCGCTCCAGATCAAATATTCTGACTTGGCGATCCCGCGCGCAAGTAGCGACGAGCGGCGAGCCAGTCGCCAAGAGCTGTGCCGAGAACACGTTATCCGTGTGCCCTGTACGGATCGCTGTGACGCAACGTAGGTTCAACGAGCTCGGCCGTGCGTCGATTCCGTAAGAGGTTTGGGAGAACGAGGGGTCGTGTTTCCACACGAGGAGGCGGCAGTCGTCGCCCGATGAGAGGAGAAGCTCGCCATCTGGGCTCCAGGATAGTGCATTGACGCACCTGTCATTTGGGGTTCAGTTCTGGAGATCATAGTGAATCACGTTTGGTGATGCTTGCCCCGTATGTCCATAGGTTGTCCTGTCTCGGGTGCTGGCACGACCGAGGACGTCGACTTCGTCCAACGACTTCCACAGGGACTCCGATCCAAGTTGCTGATACCTTTGCTCGAGTCTGTACCTTACGTCTTGCAATTTAGAGAGCATTTGCAAGTGGTGACATGGGCGCTGGTCTAGACGCTGGTCGTGGCGCAAATAACGCAGCAGCGCTTGGTGGGAATATCCAGTTCCATAAGCCGAATCAGCTCGGTTAGAATGCGAAAACTATAATTGCTTTTACAATACGACTGGATAAGAGGCAAGAAACAGCGGGGTACGAGAAATACAGGTGCAAAGCAAATACGAACACGTCTGAATCACATCCAAGGCAAGTAGTTGATCTCCATCTGCGCGAGCTGTTGTTCTTGGCTGGCGCGAACAATCAAGTCTGTGATATTCTGGATGGGGACTTGAGCGGAGGAGCCATTCTGAAAAGTTCCGTTAGGCACAAAGGCATCGCCTGCAGCATTCGTACTTACCACATCAGTCGGCGTGCGGCATGCGATTAAATCGGCTTTTTTGACCAGGGTCTCGGCATTTTGTTGGATGGATCGCCTAAAGGTCAGGTCGTGCGGAAGAATAACATTTTGGGCTGTGGTGTACCAGGCAAAGACTTCGTCACGTAGGAACAGGCTAAGCTGCTGCTCCAGATCGTACTACAAGCACGGTCAGTGGGTACTTGTTATATAACATAATGCTAAAGTGGATCATACCGCAGGTTCCGTCAAACCGCGTCCAATCGCCATGATGCCAGACGTCAACAGACCCTCAATGCCGATTGGCGTGACAAAGTTCTGCATATTGGGAGTGAAACGGAACGGCACGGCCTCGCCACTGTGGATGAAAGGATGCTTGGTGTGCCACGCTGAGGGGAGTTAGCTAATAAGAAAGGAGCAAAATCAAGGTGCACGCACTGGGAAGCAGATCTGACATGTACATCCTCCCCGTCGACCTCGAGAGGTGGAACCGTTGAGGCAATCGTCCATTAGCAGCAAAGAAGAACGACATGAACGAGGTCGCTGCCACTTGAAGGGCGAACAGTTTGCGCATCGTCCAGAGCTCCATAGGGCCGCGCATACATCTTGACATATACTACAAGCAAGTGAGGCTTTGCCACCTCGACGTCTGAACGCACTTACGTTGGAGATGACCGTCGCTGGGACGAACTTGGCCGATATCTCGCTAATGAGTTCTGCCCGAAGCGTGAAGAAGTCGACCTTGGTGCCTTCAGGGTTCCGGAGCACCTTGAGCTTGTCGAGGAAGTGGAGTTGAGGATCGTCTCGGTGGATGCCCTTTTCCTTGCAATGCTGGTCGAGCATGTCTTGCATAGTGACGTAGGAGGAATCATTTTCGAGAAGCCGCAGGGTATGAGAAAACGAGATCGCGGCAGGAAGGTGGAAGTTAAGATTCCGCTTGCGGGTTTCCTTTCGACGGTCGAGCGCACTGGGTTGTGTCAGATGCGAGTGTTATACCAAAAAATCAATTACTTACGCATTGAAAGACCGGAACAGCTGCATGCCCCGCTCCTCGCGTCGAGTGTGCCGCCCATTTTGTTGCACGGCAAACGTGTGGAAAGAGCCATCGTGTCCGTGCATTGCGATACGGCGGAAATGAATATCGAGGCTGCGACAGAATTCGACTCGAGAAGCAAAGCGCTGGATGCGGATAAACCCGTGGGGGGTGTCTTTGTGCTGTGAACGTACTCTGATAAGCTAGTCTGGGGTTTACTAGGTTCTTGGTCTTACCTGAAGGTATTGTCCAGGCACTTCGATTGGTTCCTCGAACTTGTTATGGTGGAACTCGGTAAGCCAATGACTGATCGATTGTAACGGCTTTCGAGGCGTTCGGCTGTATTCTGGCTGTGCATCATAACGATCTCTCCACTTCTGCAACTTCACGACGTATTGACGAAGCGTCATCTTGGGCATGAGGATATCGTTCTCAAAGGCAGCCTATAGCTGGAGTATTAGGAGGACTATCAACGTGAACAAGCTGCCTACTTACTCGAGCGGTCGCAGGTTGAAGTGCACGCGCGAAATTAGTGGCCATCAACGAAGATTGCTGGGGAATCGAGTTGTCATCCGTTAACGAATTGCAGCGCCGGTTGTATGCCTACGGACTGTTAATATTAAGACTCTTGGGTGAGGTATATGTACGTACCATCATTGCATCCGTGTGCAGATAAGTCAATTGGCGACATATATCTTCTTCTGGCATTAGCTTCATCCGCATACCAATCTGGTCGACCATGGTTTCAAGGGCTAGAGTCAAGAGCGGGAATCCGGTCTTCAAAATACTGGTAATGTCTTCCACATGATCAAGCGGCTGCCGCACTCGTTGAACGGATCCGTCGATGACTGAGAAGGATGCCGCCGATTGATCGTTCGGAGTCGAGTCGCTGCCAGGAGTTGGGTTGGTTGTGGTGTCCCCAGTGGATTTTGAAGCAGATGGACTTCCAGCAACTGATGGCACGGCGGCTCCACCCTCGGGCTTGATGGCCCCCTGGGAAAGGCGGGCGTTGCGGGAATTTTGTAGGTTTGCCAAACGTTTCTTTTCAATAACAAACTCCTCCCTGGTAGTTCGCAGATGGAAGAACAACGCCTAGATTTATAGAGTTTAGTTGACCGGAAAATCTATGATAGCCTTCAATGACGTACCTGAGGGTAGTGTTTTGCTATGCTCATCAAAATGTGGCGCGCATGCTTGCTCTCGCGATACGAGAGGGCGACCAAGAGTTGGGGAATCAATGTGATCCAGTACCAAAGCGCCACATCCCCCTTGAATGACTCGAATGCTTGTGCAACCACTGGCTGGTGTGGATCATCAACGCTAAGGAGCCACAGAATGCGCTGCAAGATAGGTCGAGACTTGGCTTTCTTGTACAGCGATGCCGCCTGGAGATAGCAGTGAACAGCGCTGGCGGCGAGGCCATAGTCTTGAGGTTTCTCTTTGAACTGCCGATCGCTGTATCTACCCCACTCGGCCCACCCTTTCGCCAACGACATGTCCATCTGGACCGATTGCTGGAACGCCACGTTCGCCTCTTCCTTGTTCCCAAGCTTTGCGATGAACATTCCCTTGAGCGTGTAGAACTCGGCCTTTTGCAAGTTGGAGAAATACATAAGGTTGGTATTGTTGATGACTTCCAGACCAGACGTAAGCTCGTTGGGGTTAGTGTTCTGGTAATGGCATTTGGCTTGTTCGCGCAACTTCAAGAAAGCCTCAGAAATCTCGATGTTTGGCAATGTGTAGATCTTGGCCAGAGATGTATGGCACACGTCCGTCAGTCCATGCTTTCGAGCAACGTGGGCGAACCGGTTGATGATCCAGGCAGTTTCGTGGTAGCCACGATAGCCACAGGTATTGCTGTTGTTGGATGTGTTGTTGGGTACGACGGAGGGGATGAGAGGAAGGTACGTTTTGTTAATCATCTCAAATACGTGCGAACGCCATGCTATCAGGTCGCTCCAGAGGCCAATATCGTCCCAGAGGTTAGGCAGGCGTTCGCGCCATGCCTGAAGTACCACCTTGAGCTCAGACGACCGCTTCTCAAGGTTTTGAGCATTGGTCATGCTCAAAGACATGAAAATTTGCGCAGCCTCCTGGAGCTCGACGAACTGCTGGAAGTGCTGGAGTAGAGGAACGTGGGCCATCGACATGATCTTTGGTAGTGTGACCCATTTTCGCAAAGAGAGTTGAATCGATTCGTCCATGATACGTAGGAAGCCAACATTCTTCTCGTTCGGCGCCGGGACCTGAGTCAATGCAAGATACGCTTCGAATACTCTACGGCGGGGGGTGGGCACATCAGCGACTTGTGTCAAAAGCTCTTGGATCTGCTCTCGGTCTACGCCAGCTGTCCTCCAAATGCATTCGAGCAGCAGGTCCGCATTGTTTTCGCTGCGTGCTAGCTCGGTGAGCGAGTCCCATTGTTGAAGCTTTTGGGCAGCGAGGATCCAGTGGTCCTCCCACAAGCAGTACTCGGATTCGTTGAACGGCAAGGCACCTGTTCGAGCTTTGATCTGAGCAGATTCGTACATTTGCTGAGCCTGTGCCCACAGTCCGTTTTGCTCAAAGGCAAGAGCAGCATTTGTCTCCTCGAATATAGACCGGCGGCGCCACAGACCATAGAACAAGTCATCCTCGGAAAGCTCCGCGTACAGCTCGGCAAGCGCGTCGTAAGTTGTCTCGTGAGGTTCTTCGGCCCGATGCGGGTCTAGGCTGGATTGTAAAATCTCGAGAGCGATATGCCATGCATTGAAGGTCTTTCCGAGATACTTGACAACGAAAGGGGGCAGAGCTAGAGGGGGGTTGCACATCTGCACTCCGCCGAGGATCGATTGAATGACGTTGGGTCGGAGATCACATTGCTTCGAATGGTAGTCTTTGGTGACCAAGGTAAGAACGTATCGGGCTGCGTCGCTCTGCTCGCGTCGCGGGAGAATTGCCCACACTGCACGGAAGGTAGACATCCACAGCTCGTGAGCAACCTGATCTTCTGCGTGGAGAAGTCGTCGTAGTGGCTTCATGATGTCCAGGGAACGGCCAGAATGGATGATTTGAGCAAGGGGTGAATCAAGGATACGGACATGCTCGCGAAGAGTGACAGAATCGGTTCGTCCGTCCTCAGCCGCACCAAGCATGAGATCGAGAGCGAGTGGGATCCAATAGTGTTCAGCCACGAATTCCCAGCTCAACGAGCCAAGCGCGTACTGGAGGCGAGACGAAATTGTACGTTGAATACTTGTGTCGAACAAATCGATGAACTTGCACCGCACACTTGGATCTTTGGCGCGACAACCCATCAGGAAGACTGACTCTAGACGCGTCGTGAGGTCGGTACGTTTCAGGCTAGGTTCAGTATAGATGTCGTAAACTAGATTGAGGAAGCCATCGAGCAATTGGGGATCTCCACGGCTTTCAAAAGCCATCATGTGTTTTAACATCCCAGCCTTTTCTTTCAGAGTTGGCGTAGCGTCAGGTCGAATCAAGCTCCATTCGCGAACCATCCCGAGAACGTAGTGGCACAGACCAAGCGCTTGGGACGACCCGACGACCAAGATGACTGCGTTCAAAAGCCACCGTCGCTCGACGCCGAGAGAGATCACTTTGTCTCGGCAAGTTTCGAAGATGATAGTAACGAGACGGGATGTGGATTCGGAAGCGGCTTGATTTGTAGTCGGATTGAGATTGATATGGTCTTTGACCAGCTTCTGCAGAACCTTCATGAGATGGGAGGCGTATCCTTCGAGCTTGGCGGGGTAAACAGCGACCATCGTCTTCAACACGGAGAGGCAGGAGTAAGCCCCGGCAATTTGACGCTGTGAATGCTGAAGGCCATCTTTGATGAGCGAGTCTGCAAAAGTATGGATCGCATGTCCTGGTGTCGCGGGTTCGCCCTCAACTGGCTCGCCAACAAGAGCAAGCATCCGCTTTAAAACAGGTTGCAAATGCTCGTGCAAGGTCGCTTCATCGCTTCGAAGACCTTTCTCGATGAGCGCATGCAGGTCTGCAGCGTGTGACGATAGCCAGTTGTCATCTTGGGCCAGTGCAATCAGCGAAAGCACCTTGGTAGCGTTGATGATAACGGGAAGGTGGTTCGGCTCGTTCAAATCCACCTGTATCCCAGCTAATGTCAAGTTGAGTTTGCAAACGCTCAATGATCACTGACCTGAACCATAGGTCGGTGGAAATATTGCAACTGTACGTCCACATCTTTCCACCCTCCAGGCTTCAATATTCCTTCCAAGATTCCCAGAGCGCGCGTAGGTAGCCCAAGTTTGTCGGTCTCCAGGCTGGTCATAGTGATAAAGCGGACAAGGTAGCTGACGATCGTTTCGCGCATCGAGAAGGGTAATAACCAGACAGATTTCGACTTCCCAGCCGTCGAGGTATCGATTTCTTGGGATTCTTTGATTGCACGCCGTTCCCATGCGAGGACAAGATCGAGAGCGTCGAGAGCATTGGACCGAGTTTCGGGGGTGGCGGTCTGCACAGTTCCCAATTTATGCAACGAGCTGATCATTGAGGGGATGAAGAGGTCGCGGCAGGGATAGAAGAAATCAGGATTCCGCACAATGATTTGATAGATGAATAGAAGTTGGGTGATGCTATGCCCCTCGTCGATGAGCGCACGCCTAACAGACTTCGCCCAGGAAGGTGGACCATTGTCCGGAACAGCAGCCTTGATAAGCACTGGAACCATAATATCGACCGCCTGCTTGGTGAGCGTCCGGTTGTCCGTGTTGACGGGGCGTAATAGACCTGTCCAGACGCGAGTAAGGAACTTGGGAGGAGAGTCGAAAACCGCGAAGAATCTCGAGATGGTCACGTATGCCGTCTGCTTGACGGTCGCATCGTCGTTGACGATGTAGTGCCAGGTACATTTGATAACATCCTTCCTCGACTCCTGCATCAAGCTCGACGAGGACTGAATAAGTAGACTGGACATGTGTAGAATCTCGATCTTCAATCCATCGTCCGACCCAGGGAACGTATCGGCGGGCTGGTCTGTCATCGGTTTCCATATCTTCGTGTGCAGGCCGTTCAGGATCGAGGAGTCGACAGCATCAATTGACGTATTGGATGAGTCAGAAGACTGGTGTGATTGTAGCTGAGCGTATAGGAGAGGATTGACAATGTAACGCAGGAACTGGGCTTTGTGGGCCCAGGTGTATGTTTGGTCATCGAAAATTTGAACGAAGTGCTGCAAGATTTCCTTTTGGAGTGCCGGCGAGGCGCCTAACGTGACATGTTCGAGCAAGCACAGTCGGAGCTTTGAGAGGTCGAGGGGTACTCGGTGAGCATAGATGCATACAATATCAAAAATAACGTCAACCCTCGGGGCTCGCTCGATGACGCCGACCAGCAGGTTTAGGAGTAATGAAGCATGCCGAGCAAAGCTTTCAACCGGAATAAAGCTATCCTCCGAACCGTGCAAGAAATAGGCACGCCAGAGATGCAGCAGAGCGTCAAGCACCTCGGGATGCTCCTGCAACCACTCGGGATAGTCCTTCGACAGCTCCGCACAAAGGATAAGTCCGGGGAGAACAAGACTTCCGCTTTCATCCTTCAGACATTGATCAACCAGCAACGTCGTATTCTTCCTGAATTCAGCGTTCATGCCCGGTGCCAGACCGGAAGATATGACGTTGCGCAAGGATCGAAGTGTAGACGGTTGTCCGATGGTACGATAGAAGTACTCGAGCGATTCGCTCGGGAAGCGGTCGAGGAACGAGGCGAGTGCAGCGGTAAAGGGGCTCGGGGAAGCGGAGTGTAACTGAGTCTCTACTTGAACCACAAGCGAGACGAGGGCCTCGAGGAACATGCTCGCGGCCGGAGGAAGGAGGTGGAAGATGTTTACTAGCCTAACAAGCTTCGTGATTTCGTCGTTGTCTGCCAATGGTTGATATGCCGCATCACTCAGCATCTTGGCATCGGCGATGACACGGAAGTGATCGAGAAGCTTGTGGCCGATTTCCACCTTGAAATAGTTGGTCAAGAGCTCAAGCAGGCGAGCAAGCCCTTCCAAACCGGGGACGGAGAGTCGCTTCGCGTCGGCCAAGTTCATCAAGACAGGCCGCAACCCAGTTTGAAGGATGTCTTTGGGCAGCCGGCTCTGGTGATTCAACACAGTGCGAAGACCCTCGTGCGCGACTCGCTTCACTTCGTTCGATGGGGAATAGAGGGATTTGAAGTACACGCTCGTTACCCTACAAAAGTGCATCAGCTATTGTTCTGCAGGAATAGGATGCTGATACCCACTTTTGTCGGGTAGCCATCTGCTTCGCGAAGAACTCTGTAACGGACATGGATGAAGTGAGGAGCTTGATACAAACGACCCGGAGCTGCTCGAGAACAGCCGCATTGCTTCGAGGTCCCCCGCGCCCGACAATGTCGCGGTCTTCGGCGTCGGCGATTGCCAAGGCCTCCGACAGGAGACGCAACAGCTCGTCGTTCATCTCTGGAAGCGGCGGTTTCATGTTCAGCGCATAAGTAATCCCGTCAATGTGGCCGATCTGGAGCGAAATCGGGAGAGCACGAAGTGGCTTCGCAAAGATAGGTTGCAGCAAACGATCCTTGCATTTCATTAATAGCTCAGAGGGCGTTGAATCGATCAATTCGGCCAGGAGCTCGATTGCTTTTTGGGTCATTTCGCGGACAAGCGCGATAGGACTCGAGAGCTCGGTCGTCAATGTGGGAATCAAATGCGGGAGCTTGGGCAGGGTGCTGAGGTCCATTCCAGGTTGCGTTGGTAGCAAGATGGGAGGAGCTTGACGGCACAGCCGAAGAATCTTCATGATGGCCTCCTTGATAAACTCGACCTCAACTGGAGGGTCGACAGGCATTTCCTTGAGCACGGATAAAAATGCTCGGATGAAGCTGTTCTCGCGCTCGCTCGTCCACTTGGGTCCAAGAGCGTCGGCTAGCATCACAATGCCGCGACAGCCCGAGAGTTTAGCGGACCAAGTTTCCTCGTAACATGCGGCGGCCAGGTTGAATCCAAGTGGATGGAAGATACAGTCGGGACCTCGAAGCTTCCTACCTGCAGCAGTAGCCTTTCCTTCGAGCGAAAGAAGATCGGCAAGGATGTTGGAGAACACCGTCTCGGCACGCGCGACTTGGCTTTTTACGGTGGCAGAAAGCAGACGGGGGATGCGATCCATGTAGATGCTGGTGGTCTTCGTGACTCGGTTGCCAACCCCCTGACTGAGTTCGGTTAAAAATATGATCTCGGATATCTCCCGTACGTAGGTGGCGGCCTTGTCTCCGAGCTCGGAATCGTGAAGTGCGACGAACAGGCTGTCAACCAAGCTAGAAAAGGTGCTTTCGCCCTCGGACCCATCGATGCCCTGTATAAACCTGTGAGAACTTGAGTACCATTAGCCGCGAGCGATACTTACCTCGCGTAAAAATAATTCCAGGGCTCGTTGCACAAAAATAAAGGCATCTTGCCGATAGAAAACATTCGATTCCTGGATCAAACGGACGGCGAGCGTACACGTTGGGCCAATGTTGACAGTCTGGTTATGACCGTTAAACACTAGAGCCAACGTCACGTCAGGCGAATAACCCCGATACTCGAGCTGAGGCTCTTGGTGCTGCAATCGCCGGTTGCGGCCACCGAGCTTGCCCAGGATACGAACGGTTGTATGCGCGTGTTGATGGTTGCCCGGCTGTGGTTTCAGATGCGAATGAAGCGCGGCCATGAGTTCGCGCAAAACGGGACTCAAAGTCGGGTCGAGGAATTCTTGGGTCAAGTTGTCGATGCAAAGTTCCAGGGTGCGTAGGCCTTGCGCTACGAGTTCGGGTCCGGCACGAAGCGCATGCACGAGTGGCCGCATAAGGAAGCCCAAGAAAGGCAAGAGATTGGTGAGCCGGACAGGCACCGTAAGGCAAAGCTCGACGAGGAGGTCCTGCTTGGATGGCTCGGCGGCCTGAAGTTGTCGGTTCAAGCTCTCCAACATGTCCCGAAGCAAGGGAAGAACCTCGTTATACAGACTCTCAAATTTTCCACCTCCCATAGCACGGAAAAGTCCACGAAGCAACAGGAAATAGTTGGTTGGATCGGCCGCTTTGGTAGCCAGACGAAGAGAATCCATGATCAGCTTGCTCAGATGGTGGAACAGGATAGGCTCGTTGAGTTCGGGGAACACGGTGACCGACATAAAGCACATCTTGAATAGGCGGAGCGTGATCGAAGCACTCTTCTGGCTCTGCTCGCCTAGCGTGTCCAACTTGCCGACGAGGTAGCGTAACAGGATGGCGACGAGTTGATGCGAAACCATGTCGCTCGAGAGTAGAAGCTGCGGCATGGCCAAAAGGTTTTGATGGTCTTGGACATGGTCGATGAAGAACTGCATCTCCGTTGTCCATACTTCCTGGAATATATGCGGCTCAATTTCGTGAAAGACCTGTAACAGCATCTCGAACGCTTCCTTTCCACCGTCTCGCCCGTCGTCGTACATCGTGAGACACTTGACGCAGTTTTGGAATAACCTCCTGATGAGCTCGCCGTCAGGAACTGGGCCTTCGCTCGTTCGAATACCAGCAAGGACGGTCTTGAAGACATGCAATAAAGTCCGGAATAGGATTTTGGACTCTGAAACCGAAATGTTAACATTCACGTCACCGAGACTGGAAACTTTGCATCCACTCGCCTTTGACAGCCTCAGACTTGTTTTCGAGGACGAACGCTGCCGCCTGTATAGGCTTTGCCTTCTCGATATCAATCAACGTGAGCGCCTTGGCTGCAGGCTCAGCCTCGTCCACATCCATTGCATCGGCGTCCTTCATTTGAACATCCTTGGTCGGAGAGACTGGCCGGCCCTCGGGTTTCTGACCAGCAGACTCGGGTTTCGGGGTGGTATTCGCGTCCTGTCCATCTTTCGCGAGAGAAACAATTTGCTGATGAATCGCCCACACTGCGCCAAGCTTGTCAACACAAGTCTCCAATAACGCAAGCAGACTGGCTGCCGCCTCAGGTTTGGGAAACTTTTCGAGGTTTACATCTACCAAATTTGCGAGAAGCTTGGCGGACATGTTGTGAATAGCCGAGCTAAACGCGGGGTTGTGAAGGCAGCAGGAGTACAGATAGATGATTCGACGAAGTTGCTCGGGCGAAAGTTCCTTTCGAATGTGGTGGATGAGGTCGCCCAACATGCTGTATGCAAGCGGCCGGAGGGTTTCCTGGCTGTTAATGCCGGTGCCGATGAGAATGTGTTCGCTCGTCAGGCAGTCGATCAGAGGCACAAAAGCGGGACGGAACTCCGTAGAAAGGATGTGCCGTGTAGCCACCATGAGTTCCTAATTAAACATCAGACCAGCGACCAAGAATCGGACCGTAGCACCCACCCTGCGAATGGTTGCTGACTCGGGAGGACAATCCTTAAGCAGGCGCACACAAAGCGGAGGGATAACCTCGCCGTATTGTCGAACTGGAGACTCCATCGAACCTCGTAGAACATATGCCACGAACGACAATGTCTACAAGCAAATTATGTAGATGTAGTGAATGATAAAAACTAGAACGTACTTTGACTTGAGCAGTAATGAAATCGATATAATGAGCTCGATGCTTGATGAGCGGCGAAACTCCAACCCAATGCTCATTCCGCTCAGCAGCTTCGTCATGAGCTTGTTTTTGTGGGGGAGCTTGTAGTTGTAGAAACTGTAATTTCGCCAGATTTCGATGATGCATACAACTACTTGGCCAAAATACTCACCTCCATAGCGAGAGGTATTGCACTTTTTACAGCAGAGGGTATAGTATTGCGATGCATCTGAAACAAATAAACAGTAGCGATTGGACACTCGGTGAGAACCTTGAAGCTGGCAATGGCTTTGACCATGTCCGGCTGCTCCCCTGGTGTCGTAGCCTATATTCAGATGATTAAAAGTAGCCAGGTGCTCAAGATGAGAACTTACCGAGGTATTGATGCTCATCGCGGATTGAGAAGGCGGGGGACCTGGAGAGTCCTCGCTGAGAAGGTCTTGGACCGCTTGGCCCATGTTCGAGTACAAGTCCCGGACGAAATCCAAAAACGCCTGTACATGGGTATCCATATCGCGCTTGAAGGCCCTATTAGCATCCATGATGATCTTTACCGCAACGACACCATTCTCCTCGTTGTCTTCCCGAAGGACCGTCGTCATCATGCTGACCACATCGGAATAGACTTGCTTCACTTGTTCCAAGACGGGCAGCCGGTGGAAGATTTCGAGAATAGTATTCCTCAACAGCTAAACAGACACGAATTAAATCAACTGCCCAAAATCCTGCTTTGTTTTGAACTCACGTGCTCTGAGCTATCTTTCTTAAACGACACGGGCGTTGCTTTCAGCACCTGCAGCATGGCTGGCAAAACAACGGGGGAGAACCGCTGAGCTTCAGCCTGACCAAACTGGTCGACCGAATCACGTATATCGCACGCGGCATGGAGCTTGGTCTTTATATCTGTTTCAAGGATGAATCAAGTGTATTAGCATGACAGAATATTATTTTGGCGGCGGTCTCACCTTGTGTTGGGTCTGTAAACTTGGAAGCATATCCTTCAAACACTTCCTGACCAGCCGACACTGTGCTCGCACTAGCAGTTGGTTGAGCACTCATAGATGTCCCAGAGACTTGAATTCCGGCAAGGTTAGCCCCCAGAACGATGCTGATTTTGGCGCCGAAGCGGACGCGGTCGTGGCAACACCGAATATACCGTGGATATATGGTTGTGGTGTATAGCTGGTTAGCGGTGTAGATCTCCGGGAAGAACAGAGCTCGTCCCACAGTAGGTAGTAAAGCTCGAGGGATAGAGTTAGTCGGAGGGGATAGATTTACTAAGCGCCAAGTGCAGCTAAGACTCGGACAAGGTGATTTCCTTCAGGAATCCCAGCACAGGATTTGAGAAGACTCAGCTACAAACAAGGACAATCACCAGGCTTGGAACCTCAAGGACAATAGTTTGTTGAATGTGGGGGTTTATATATCCTCAGCCGTATCCCAATTGTAGGGACGACCTTGGAGCAGCAAAATGGAACAAACACCGGCATACCGCACTTGTAGGTAGTTCGTACAGCTCAGAACGCATAAATCTACAACTCGCTAGCTGGATCGAATGAAGCAAACGCCTTTTTGAATCTGCTGGCATCCGCCCGTTGCTGAGCATCATCCTCAGGACACGCTTTCCAGTCAGCTCGCTCGCCCAGATCTAGTACTTCCGCCAGGGTAGTGCTGCACGGTGCTCTCAGCATTACCAGTAACCACAAATCATGAAGACTCACCGTCCAAACTGCAAATTAAACGAACCCCTTATAAGCGAAATCATCTTCCGCCCATCCGGCAAATCCACCCTAAAATAATTCCCCCCTCCCCTCTTCGCGCCCTCCAGTGCCGCCTCTGGATCGCTCTCCCACCTAATCCCCTCCATCTCAGCCCTCGCCCTAAACGCATGCTCCACACGCTCGGCCTTGTCCATTGGCACAGGCACAACTTGGATATGGGCATGTCCACCCCGCCCGGACAAACGCGCGACCTCGAACATGACAGCCACGGCGCCATACTTGGAGAACATGGACCGGAGGGCGGACTTGTATTGCTCGACTTCGGCAATGATGGATATGGCTAGGTCCGGCGGGACAGAGAGGAGGGTCGGGTAATGCGAGATGGGCACGATGAGGAGGTGGCCACCCCCTGGGACGGGCGAAAACCCGGCAGGTGAAGACGGATGAGTGGGTATAAGTTGACCTTTTGTGACGGTGAGATAACATTCGGAGCCAATCGAGACAATAAGATGTTTTCTATGGGTTTGTCAAGTTAACTGATCATTCGTGTGCATCCATGGGACTTACGTGACTGATGAACGGAAAGTCGTCAGCCAATACAGCCAGCACAGGAAAAGCTCGACACTTGCCTCTTGGATTCGATAAACAGAACCAACACTCGTCGGCTACAAAGATACTTTAGCGATATCGCAGGCGCTGAATAGCCCAACTCACGGCCAATCTCCTTTAACCGCTCTTGTCTCGGAGCAGCTTGCGGGCAATCTTTGAAATAGTGCTCGCTGCTTCCACAAGCTCGACAAGAGTATGTTTCAGGTGGGCGCTTGGCAGTGTTCACAGCTTTGCAGTCACGGACAAAGTGGTCCGTCTGTAGCGGGAACGTTCAACCAATGGGACCAAAACACGCCAAGACACCACTAATACTCACTCCGTTGCACTTTTTACAGACATAACCTTCTGGGACTTGAGTGCATTGCCGAACATAGTGCTGTCGTTTGGAACATTAATTCGGGTGACCCACAAGCACAAGTGGTTTGCCTACCTCGGTTGAACCACAGCGATTACATTTATAGCCAGGTGGAGGTCGATCTTCTTGCTTGTTCGGACAATCTGAAGCCCAATGAGCCTGATAAGGCATCAGCTGGACGAAAACACGGTTAAAACAATGAGACCAACGTTTTCCTCCGAACAGTGTTTGCATTTGTACCCAGCAGGCAGAGGCTTTTGCGACTCCTGAGGTGCATCTGGGCATTGAATAAGTAACAGATTAACAACGGAAGGCAGGAAACCCACCAGTCCTAGGCCGTTTGTTTTGGTCAGACCGCTGGGGATTTGAACCCCACACAAACGATGCAGTTGACGAAGAATTGTCCGCCTCGACCGCACGCTTGGTGCTTTTGGGAGCAGGTGCATAAAACGGACTCGGTGTAGCATTGGGGGGTCGTACTAGTGAAGGAGCCGAATCGACCGGCGCAATTGAAAACGCATAAAACCACTGGAACACACTGGTTAGCCAAAGAAATAACGTCACTTCAATACTCACTCTCGGCTTCTTTGCAGTTCCTCCGTTCGAGGCACCCGTTTCACCAAACGCGCCTAGATTTACGAAGCGCGCTACGCGGTTATCATCCCCATCCCACACAAAAGGCTCCCGTTCCCAGAAAAACGGCGTCGGCAAGCCGCCAGCGGCCGCAAAATGATACCTCGGTTTGTACTGTTGCACCAGGCTGTCCAAGGGAGGCGCCGACCAAACCGAGGGATCAAGTTGCTTGCCATCTGGTCCTGCGAGCACACCAGCTACGCTGTTGGAAAGACGAGAAATAGATGGCGGCCACAGGTTTGATACAAGGATGTCGATATATGGGGAGGTTGTAGTGCCCGAAGATGCCGCTTTTGCTGATGCAAGCGAATCTTCTTGCTGAGCGGCAAGCAATGGGTGGGTGTTGAATGTTTTTATGGTAGCTTGGTTCATGAACGGAGAGGTGTCCTAAACGGCACCATGAGGCGATAAATAAGTCGGATATTAAACGATGCTTACCTCTGTTGTTTGAGTAAACCTTTCTGCATCCAAGATACCGCCTAGACACCCTATCTTGATTTTGTTGTTGATATTCATGACACCAGACTTGCCTGGGATTTTGGATCAGTAAACAGAGGAGATATGCTCATATAATTGGGTATACGCACCGAGAAATATTAAGTTTGGACAGATCTCTCCACCTGTTTCGGACACTCTAGCTATAACCCGCGGTGGAAGCTCGTGCATGCCTTGCGTGATATACGTAGTCATAGGCACTAGTGGTCTACTAGTCAAATAAGTAGACTCGAGGGGCATAAACCAAGACACTCACCCGTTACTTTGCCATCCAAAAGGAGAGCCACCTCATCAGGACCGTCGGTTGGTGGAGCAGAACCTCGAAAGAAGTCTCCGGTACATAGTAGTACAGAGAATTTTCCATGTTTCTTGTCGATGGCAGAAACCTTGTCAAAGAGAGACACGATAGACCCAAACGCTGAGCCAACAACAAGGCTGAAAATATGTTCATTCCATTGTCTTCTGGGCGTCTTGCTGAACACTCACACTTTTATGGAATCGCTCATCGTGAGCCTAGAGTATCTTCGAATAGATTTCCCGAATGTGCTTAAAGTTGAGATGCAAGGCTACAGTCACTAGGAAGCAAACGAGGTCATCCAAGCAGGCAATGCGATCACGTGGAGCTGATACCAAGCGCCAAGCTTACGCGACGGGACCAGATTGGTTGGACAATAGGTTAGAGCGCGCCTCTGCGCTGCACACCTGGCACTCCAGCCATTGCCACCTCATCCAACGATGTCCGATGCACCTCCATCGCAAGCGACTGGCTCGAACTCTCCCCCTCACGTTACCCGACGCACCACCAACGGGTTTACCGTGCCAGACCCACCTCGCAAGAACCCACTCGAGACTGTGCCCACCGCAGCACACGACGCTCCACACGAGAACATCCCCAATACGCCGTTATCCGTTGCGACAATATCTGCGGGTTTAGGCATACTGTTCACCCTTGGGTCTGGTTTGTTTCTTTCTGGCGGTATTACTGGGAGCTGGTGGGCGACGTACCAAATTGGCTTTTTTGTGGCAGCCTGGGCAGCGTTCCACTGGGGAGAATTTGCTGTTACGGCCGGATGGAACAGGGAAAAGCTTAGTGTCGATTGTAAGTCTTAAAGTACTCAGTAAATCCGACAGTATAGTTGAACAAAGCCTTGTTCTCCTTGCAGCGTTTTTGCTCGACAATGGCAAGGAATACCACATAGCTCACGCTGTCGCACTGATCGAATTCCTCCTCACTCGTTTCTTTTGGCCACAATCCAAGTCCTATACCATCATCTCCATCATTGGTCTGTATCGCTCTTTCTGCCACCAGTCGCCGAGCTAACCCGGATTACTATTAATAGGCATCGTGATCACCGCCCTCGGCCAAGCATGTCGCTCACTGGCAATGATACACGCTGCAACCAACTTCTCTCATAGTGTCGCGACATATAAAGTCACGGCACATCGACTGGTGACAGATGGCATCTACTCGTACGTTTCTCGACACAGTCGGTTCATTGAATAGACACTCACGACATTACAGAATATCACGGCATCCATCATATACCGGTTTCTTCTACTGGAGTCTAGGTACCCAGCTCGTGCTTCAAAACCCGATTTCGTTTATCTTATACCTTGTTCTTCTCCGGCGCTTTTTCACCGCTCGCATACGCTGTAAGTGGCAAGATTCACTTCACCCAAATCAGACTGACACCCCGATCAACAGTTGAGGAACACTACCTCGTCCGGTTCTTTGGAAAGGATTATGAGGATTACCGCGCTCGAGTCGGAACGCTCATCCCGTTCATGAAATAGAACTTGATAGTCGCTCGGACTTGCAGTAAACCCTTTCTCTTAGTTGGGTCCTCGTTCCATATGTAACTGTTTGAATAATTCGTCTGCAATCGCAAAATAATCCCAAGGGCACGCATAGCATGCATAATCGTGACTGAATGCAAGGGATCATGGCATAAAGAACGAGATTCAACGTGCAAAGCATGGTAGGTGGGAGTGACAAGGTAGTAATACAAGCGAACATAGTTCTTTTACTCCTCATCCATGGTCCCCTTGTGGGAGACGTAAATACCGTCCAGGAATTTTCGGATATCCTTGTTCCTCACTCGGCAGATGCCCTGGATCGACGCTGCCGATTGGGAGACGTTCTGGACATCATTGCCCTCGAGAATGAGCTCGTCCTTTTGTGCCTTGGACTCGATGATAGTGACACCCTCAAGCATGTCAACGTGCCTCACGAGCTATTTATCTCATTTAGCTCGGTTCAAACTAGCCAACAAGCACACACACCTTCTCGCCCAAGAAGTTACGGATCTCCACCTTTGCGCCATTGTCCTGGATGATACAGTTGATAGGGAAATGCGCATAGACTGCACGCATCTTGTACCGGAATCCCTAGAATTACTCCCAATAAGCTATTAATGCTTCATACGACCCGGCTTAAACACACACCTTTGTAACGCCAGTAATCATATTCGTTATCAAGCTCTTGATCGTCCTAAGACACGCAACGTGCTTGCGCCCGCCCTGCCACACTGCGAGCGTGACCTTGTTCTCCTTGCTCTTGATGAGCTGGATGTCCATGTTCACATGTCGCACGTTCTTCTGGAGCTTGCCGCGTGGGCCCGTGACGGTAATAAGGCGCGACTTGATTTCGAGGTTGACGCCCTCGGGGACGGTAAGCTCCTCGGTGGATAGGACGTCGCGCATCTGGGAAGAGGGAGGTTAATTCTGTGGACATTTTGGAGCCTGGATTTGTCCATCCGAGTTTGAGAACTCGATCCGACCGCTTTGACCGCCGTAACAGTATAATTTCCCCCAACATGCTACATCTCTCCTTTTGTACTCCAGACACGCATGGATTCGCTAACTCACTTTGGCAGAGGGCTGGCTTTGAAGTCTTGAGGAGTGTCAAGGACGTTTTTCGGCCGGATGCCGCTGAATGCTTCCGATCCGCGATACTCGGAATTGGATATTGCAATCTAATCTTATCCGTATTCCCAATACCTTGGTCGATCTCTCCCACCACCGTTGACAAGACATATTATTCTATTAGCGCTGCAAGCGATGTCTATCGAAAACAACGGCCCGGTATGCCTTGTGAGAGGATCGATCAACATGGTAGGAAGAATGCTGCGCGGGTCTAGCTTTTGGACTAAAGGGTTGCAACGTCTGAATGCGCAAGCAGGACGAATTCTTCCAGGTAAGCTCTATGTGTCGCAATTAAGTCGGAATGGTCCCGTACAGCCTGTCCCTTAGGTACCGCACATCGTAAATCCAGGTCAATACACCGGTGCCAGGTCATGATGCATGAGCGCTCACGATCTGGCCAATAGGCGAGACAATATCCTCGACCGGATACAGCCAACGCCCTGGAGGTGGGTCTGCAAATCTTTCGAGACCTAAAGAGCCTAAAATCACCCATTCCACACTCACGCAGGCAAAGGTTCGATGATAGAATAATCTCCCCTGATCTTAGTAACCTACTGACGAAACCCCCACCCCCCGCACTCAATCCCGATCGACCCCCTTGCCCTGCGTGTGTCCTGCACGCCTCCACCTCGTTCCGGATCGGTAACTAATCCAGGTGCGAACCAGGCCGTGGCCGTTGCGATGTCTGGTTCGGCAGTCGATTTCGCCGGTTCGGTCGGAAGCGACGGTGCATGGTTAAAGGTCTGTCGGTATTCACGGTGTATATGATTTTCGGCCGGCCTAATTCGGCTCGTGTATGCTAGGAATTCTTGAGAGAGCGAGGCGTTGGGACAGATTTGATGATTGTGCACGATGGCCAGCCGAGTGGGAGGGCTATCATTCAGACGACACCGGATGGCGAGGTGAGGGTCTCACGGTGCGTCACACGAATAGGGGGTCTGGAATGCCTTAAAAGAGACGAATAGAGGTTGATGGAGAGTCCAAAAAACATAGCACCTGCGGCGTGGTTGGGAGTTCGGGCAGGGCATCGCGATGTGTTGGTGGTCATATTGGGGCTTGACTAAGCGCTGCGGCAACGACTGGCCGACTGACCGATCACACATTCGCAGAACGCCATCTTTCTCTTTCCGGGGACAAATCACACTTCGTACCCGAATGATAGACCGGCGCTCCAGCCACATCACACACACCTTCTACTACAAAATGAAATCCGGCTCTCGGATACGGTAGACACTTTGCACGCCGCGCACCGGCAAGGCGTCGTGTCCATCTTCAACCCGTCGCCGATGTTGTCGCCGGAAGAGCTACGGTCATTTCCCTGGGGGGAGCTTTCGGTGCTTGTTGTAAACGAGGGAGAAGCCAGGTCGCTACTCGACGCCCTGGGGGAGCGAGCAAATCCGCCGGCTTCTGGGGGACCGGCGATTCTGGGCGCTCTTGCCTCGTTGCCGGCGCTCTCCGGTGTCTCCGGCATCGTGGTGACTTTGGGCGGAAGCGGCGCGGTTGCGAGTTTTTCAAATCCAAGTGGCCGAGAAACTTTTGAGCTGCCGGCAGCAAAAGTCAAAGTTACAGGTAAGCGGCATTTCGGACAACAAGTTGGCGGTGTCTAATCTTTATATCCGGAATTTAGACACTACAGGCGCAGGTGATACGTTCCTGGGATATTTGTGCGGTAAATAGACTGGGCACGCCATGACCATTACGCGTGTCTAACACACTTGGTTCCAGGCTCTCTAATGCACATCGCTGATTTGGGATCGCCTCCATCTCTGCTTAGGCTGGCCCTGGAGACGAGTATCGTAGCAGCCGGAGTGTCGACAGAGAAACCGGGCGCTATGAGCAGCGTCCCTTCGAAGCTTGAAGTTGACGCGCGGCTTGCGGTTTACCTGGATGAGCGTAAAGTGAAATGATGTTAAATAGACTTGTCGAATAGAACAATGCTGTTTGCGTGCTTTGCTTGGGGAAAGTGGCAGGGTGCCTATCGCTGTATGCATGGTTCCGAAACTTGGCGCACCGCTGACAAAGGTGTCATGTGGGCGCTTGTGATGATCCGCGAATCTGAGTCAGCAGCAGGGCCTTGAAGAAGGTGCGTTCCCAAGCGGTGTCCTGCCAACTTCCACCACATCCACTGCGTGGCCAGTCATCGAGTCTTCTGTCTCTGCCGTTCGAACCCACAGTATACAGAGTGTCTGTTACGAGTGAGAGTTCATAGCTCTGCAATTATTGTATCAGGGCTTCCACGTCATTGAGGTAACCCGTAAGGAGGCCACCTACACACTCAGAGCGACTGTCGACCACTTCAAGCATGGCTTACGTTCGAGGCTACCCGTCCCATCCGCCTGTTGGTGGGTCGCACACGCAAATGTACCCGGCCCCTGTCAACAATTATCCGGCCTACTACCAGCAACAACCGCCACCTTTCCCGGACAACATCCGCGACCCGATTGCGTTTCATCATATGTTCAACGAGCAGCTGGCTACGCTAACGTTCAACTCCAAGGCCATTATCCAACATCTCGGGTACATCTCGAAAATGTACGCCAACTCACCCATGGCCCCGATAATCGCCGAGTCGATCGAGAGGCATATCGCCAAGGTGAGTTGTGATTCTGCTGACTTTGTCCAGCGTTGTCATGCGATGGAGATGGATCTGTTTTGTTTGGCTATGTCGTATTGTTTTTGTACTACATACAATGTCGAGAATGAGACACCGTAAGACCGTGTGGCCATAGGCAGTGCGCCGCGCACCTCGATTTTGTTGGGCCCTTTTGGCCAAAACTTTGATTGCGAATTTGCTAGAACGTTGCTGACTTGTAATTTGGCAGGTCCCGGCAGCCATCAAACTGCCACCGTTTTATTTGTTGGACTCGATTGCGAAGAACATTGGGGAGCCTTACATATCTTACTTTACCGGCTTTATTGTTCGTCTCTTCCTAGACACATATCATCTTGTTGATGCCCCAACACGGGGCAAGATGGAGGAGATGCTGGTCACGTGGAGGACTGCCCAATACGGAAGAGAACTTTTTGGTCAAGGTCCTCAGCTGGCCATCGAGCGCGGCGTCTGGGGGAGCGGTGCTGCGGATAGCGACAGTGCGGCGGGGCCGTCTAAGGTGAGTCTGATTCGGTGTTTCTCAGCCCGCTTGTTTCCTTACCCCTCGTTCCAGACTCGACCGAGTATCAACCAGGTTCTGCTTGAGCTCGACGTTACATTAAGTAGCAAAGAGCGTTTGCTTGCCGTCAATCCCAATGACCAGGAAACCGCGTCACATATCGAGGTGTTGATTCAGGTCAGTAGAGTTGCTCGTGATTTCGGCTTGTTCTAACTCTCGCGCAGCTCCGTAATCTTGTTCAGAGTCGTACGGCCTCGGATGACGAGTTGTCTGCAATCCTTACTCAACTCCGCAGTCTTGCCAAGACGTCCGCCGCTTCTATCCCACCACCTCAGCCTCAGCCTCCTGCTCCTGCGCCCGCACCTCAATATTCGTATGCTTCTCAGCCACAGCCGAGCTTCTACCAGCAACCTCCATCGCATACTCCAACACCCGTGCACACGGCGCCAGCGCCGAGCTTCGATCTCGCGGCGCTTTTGCAGGCCGCATCGT
Source organism: Ceratobasidium sp. 370 (assembly GCA_019677355.1). Taxonomy (NCBI): domain Eukaryota; kingdom Fungi; phylum Basidiomycota; class Agaricomycetes; order Cantharellales; family Ceratobasidiaceae; genus Ceratobasidium; species Ceratobasidium sp. 370. The sequence continues at coordinate 30,466 of WSLN01000101.1, forward strand.
CATCAACGCCTACGCCTCCGTCATCCCAGAGTAGTCAACCAGCCGCAGCGCCGTCGTCTGGCGTTGTTCCAAGCGACCTGCTGAAGAATCTGATTAGTGCAGGGTTACTCACGCTCCCGACCGCCGACCCAGCACCAGCTGAACGCAAGCCTAAGCAAGAGGGAGATGTGTCGATTGGTGGGAACAAAGAATACGATGATTTGATTATGGCGATAGATATCCAGTTGACGCCTGCGAGTATCCAGAGGTGCGTTCGTGACCGATTTTGCGCCGAGTATGCTCTGACTAGTTATAACAGAGAACGTCCCCAGATGGCAAATATATTGTACAATCGTCTGCCTCTTCAATGCAAACAATGTGCCATGCGCTTCCCTGCTGGGGAGGCCGGCAAAAAGAGTATGGAAGACCACCTTGATTTACATTTCAAGCAAAACAGAAAAGCAAGCCAGAATTCAGGGCGAGGTCACAGCCGAAGTTGGTTCATCACTCGGAATGTAAGTACCCTTTGATGATGAGAGTACTACCTGGCTGACCATGTGCATGCAGGACTGGATTCACGGCGACCGAGATGCAGGCGAGAGTACGACAACCGTCAAGGCCCAGGCGGCGGCAGCTGCAGAACACCAAGCCAAGCTTCGCGCTTCGTTTGTAATCATCCCGCCAGGCGAGGAGGCCAAGCCTGCAGTATGTCCCATATGCAAAGAATCAATCAAGTCCGAGTATCTCGAAGACGAAGAAGAGTGGGTGTGGCGAAACGCCGTGAACGTAAAGGGCCAGGTTCGTCGCTCACGGCCGTTGTCGTCTACCGCCCAGCTCAACATACCCCTCTGGGCACAGATCTACCATGCGACTTGCCACGACGAGGCTGGACAAGCCACGTCACTTGTGTCGCGGTTACGGTCTGAGATGGGTGCTGCTGGTGGCGCGACCCGCAGCCGTTCGCTCACCCCCGAACGATTGCCAGTGTCGCCGCGCAGTCCTGGTGGTGTGGGCAAGGTGGCCGGTATAAAGCGCAAGGTCGAGGACGGGGTTACGATGAAGCTCGAGCCTGGCGTGCCCTCGCCTAAACGCCTGGCGGTGTGATGGGTTCCTTATGCGTGCACATGGGTTTCGTTTCTGGATGCACTGGTTTATTTTATTGTTTCGCTATGTTTCGGATTGTAATCATGTACCAAGACATTTTCTTGCTCTCCGGAGTTTTCTT